>SNQJ01S0030026.1:71726-83502 GCA_010110895.2 Picea sitchensis
GGGAGTTGGGGCTCTCAGCCAGTTGGTGCTGGTAATCAGAGGTTGTAGCCTCTATGAGTTGGTGCTCATAAAAGATGAGATGTAAAGTAGTTAGATCTTGCTTAACATCCTAAGAAGACGAGGTTTTTTCCCTAGTTGGGTTTCCTCTTGAAAAATCTGTGTCTCATACATGTGATTGAATGTTGTGTGTGATTGTTATTCTTTATGTTATCTGCTCTATGTTCATAACTCTGAATTTCACAGTAATGACTCACTGCCACTGAGATTATTGATTCAAATAAAAATAAGGGAAATTAATGCTAATCTACACTAACTGATTCACCCCCCCCCTCTCAGTTAGTTCATACCTGTAACAGAACCTTCGTTTGCAATGCACTTTTTCCAAGCCCATCAATTGCCTTTTATCTTTATTTCTTTGTGTTTTCTTTAAATATAACATAAGGAGAGGTTGAAGGTCACTTCCCTGGCGTGGTGATCAGATGATGCAAATGCCACCCACAGACACCTAGTGGAAATGAGAAGGTTGGCTCATGATGAGAATCCCTTTCTCTCAGCCATGCAACTGAGAGCCATTAACCTGGTTTTGTGACTAGATAATGGAAATGTCATACCACTAGATATTCATGGACATGATAGGTCGACTTTTGATTAGAACTCCTATCCTTCAACTAACCTTTTAAGCATTCTTTATTAATTTGTGGGTCCCCTTTACTCAAAGATAATTGTTTCACTGCTTTCTTGGGTGATCCCTGGGAAAAGCATCTAGAAGGTTTATACAAGTCTTTTATATTTTACCCAACATCAACCCCTATGGGCCTTCATACCCTTCTTCCCATAGAATGAGGGGCAACCCCTTCTTGGGTCAATACACCCTAAAATCCCAACATATAAGGAAACATAGGGGAATAATGATGGAAAGTGGTAAGTATGGTGGGGAATGTTACGATGGATATTTAAGGGAGTTCATAGAATCAAAACCATCCCAAGGAAGACCACTTACTGGGGTATAATATCAACCACAAAGGTGAAGCAGGGAAAAAGGCATAATGGCCAAGCATATATCATGAAATCTAGATCAAATCTACGATACTACATACTCAATTGGATTAAATATTGAAATGATAATCACCATATTACTGAGTTTTACCTCATGGAGAAATGCCCAATGGCTTCCAGAAGCCAGCTAATGTGGTGGATGCCATCTGGAAATTGGTGACCATCTGTGGTGGTGAGAGGGGTTTCCATCTGTGAAAAAGGGTACTGTTGGTTATGTAGTCTCTCAATACTCCATAACTGCAACCTAGGGGCCTCGAGAAATAATCTCCTTAGTTATGCACAAAATGGGGATAACATGACCCATTATTTTAATCCAAATGTGTGGTGTTGTTGTTGTATTAGGGGTTTAATGGTTACAATCATTGGGAACAATGACAATTAGTTTTTAGGAACTTTGTTTTGGATAATTTTCAGCACGAAATGAGATTGGAGATATAACACAAAAATATACAGAGATATTGCAAGAGATCCAAAAATATAACAGAGATATATTGGATATATAATAAGAGGCACAAATATAAAGTAATACACAATTTATATTAATGAGTGAAATGTACAAAACTATAGAAATACAGAGTGAAAGACTCGCTGGAATGGTGGCAACTTATCTCTGAGAACAGATGTGACGACTAATCACATTCACAAGAAGATGATTGTTAAAATGAGGCTCCAAAGGCCTTTTTAACATAAATAAAATCCAAAACCCTAACCCAAAAGATGAAAAACCAACAGTTTGTGGACCTTGTTTTGGGTAGTTTCATGTATCAACTTCCCGGGGGCGTAACTTTGGTATACAATATTTGTTTGGGGCGAATGATAGCTCGTTGGAAAGGTATCGACGATGATAAAAAATCATTTTTAGTCCCTCAAAATGGCCCCGAAAGTTTAGGAAGCGAAAAACTCTTAAAAATAGTAAGTTGCCAACAAATTGTTTTCAACTAGTTGGAATAGGTGGGTGGACACCGATATCCACTTAGATAAATCCTCTCTCCTTAGGAATAAATTTTCTCTAGTACGTTGAGTTATTGGGGGAGAGGGGAAAGCGCTTGCTGAATTTGAACTTTGGTGAGATGCTTGCCTTGCTGGAGAAGTTGCATTGCTTAGTTTGTGGGAGGTTGTTGAGAACCTGATGAGATGACTGTGTGCATAATGAATCTTTGTTCTTTGCTTCAATCTTGTTGACTTGATTTTACTAGATAAAATGTGCTTGGATTGAGGCTATAGTGGTTCCAGTGTCCTGATGTTCACTTTTTGAACAGATTGTGAAGAAGCTGATTTTGGTAGTATGAGATACTACCTTGCATCACTTCTTAGGTGGGACAGTAGTTGGAACTACCTATGGTATAATTTAGAGATGACCCCTCAGAGTAACAATGAACTACGAGGTCAGGGCTCATAAATAACATGGCGCTTCCACATACATGGTTGGCCAAAAAGAACATAACAGAAATCAAGTGGGGAAACATCACATAATACCTCATCCTTGAAGGGCTAGATATCGTATGACGATCGACACTACTAGATGACACAAAGATCTCATCCCTGGTGAAGCCACTCGATGTTTTATGGTTTCGGGTGTGGTGTTGTCGAAAATAACAACTACTTGATGACCTCTGCTGAGATGAGGTTCTTTTGGCTTCCAATGTCAACAATAAAATGCAGCGGGGTCCTCTTCACCAACATCTGTGAATGAAAAAGGTGCTCCCCCTCTTCAGGATTTGCTAGTTCTTCTGGTTGAATTGTTTTTATCACGACAATAGTAGTGGGGTCTGTGTCGATGATATGTCTTCTTCCATTATTTTCTGAATCAGGGTTCGACTCCTTTTCTTTGATCTCGACCACAATGATTGTTTTGAGCGACATTCATCAGTGTTTTTCCAGGGGCTTTTGTGGAAATTGCACCACTTTCTAGTTTCCTTCTCCGTCTTTCTATTACCCTTTTTTTCTTGTGTCTTGGATGTGTTTTCGGGAGGATGTTTGTTAGGGTCGTATTTATCATACATTAGTTGTTGTGGATTTGTAGACCCAAACTCCTATTTGTTCTAGTGCCTAAATTTATTCTCAATTTTGATAGCATATCGATAGGAATATCCCAGTGATGAGATGTAGAGGAAATCCATTTCGGTTTGGTTGTACCTATGCAGAGCCTCGCGATATTTTAGAAATAGATGTCGCTCAGAGTCTTTGATACCCATCTTGGTGCGCAAGGTATGGAAATTATTTTTGAAATTGGCACTATTTGGCCCCTGTCTTGTCGCAATGTGGTCCATCTCATGTATTGATCATCATAGTTACCAATAGGGTAATATTGTTCCTTGACCGCATCCAAAAAATAATCCCAAGTGGGACCGGTCCAATATATTCTAGAATCCTCTATGGAAATTTTATCCCAGTAATTTTCCCACCAATGTTTAACATGGGGGAGAGACTTAAGGAGTGTGAAGCTGATATTTTCCATGGCGGAGAAATTGTGAACATAGAAATAACCTTCTAGCAGATTTAACCATTTTTCTAGTGTATCCACATCTATCTGCCCTTCAAATATGAGAATATCAAAATTAACTTGTACCTTGAAGGTAGAGGTGCCTTCAAAGTGGCCTCTTGATGAAGAAGTGAATCTTGTTATCGACAGACATTGAAGGATGTGGGAAAAATTATCCATCATTTCGTCCCTCTATCATGTGAGAGATTGCTCAAGGAACAGATTAATAGAATCTTCTACTCCATCGTTTTTATTTTCTTCCACCATGGAGGGTTTATTGGGTGTGTGAGAGAGATTTTCCTCAAGATATAAAATATTGAGAACCAACTTGCTATATTCATACCTCGTCGGGAACATGCACTGGAAAATGATCAAGAGCAACCTGCTCTAATACCGCTAATCTGGATTATTTTCGGCACGAAATGAGAGCGGAGATATAACATAGATATATGAATATATATTGCAAGAGAGACAAAAATATAACAGAGATATATTGGAAATATAACAAGAGGCACGGATATACAGTAATACACAATTTCTATTAATGAGCAAAATGTACAAAACTGTAGAAATATAGAGTGAAAGACTCACTAGAATGGTGGCAACTTATCTCTGAGAAGAGATGTGACAACTACTCACATTCGCAAGAAGATGATTGTTACAATGAGGTTCCAAAGACATTTTTATCATAAAGAAAATCCAAAACCCTAACCTTGGAAAATGAAAAACCAAGAGTTTTGTGGACCCCAATTCGGGTAGTTTGGTGTATCAACTTCTCGGGGGTGTAACTTTGGCATACAATCTCTATTTGGGGCGCATAATAACTTGTTTGAAAGGTATCAAAAAGGAAATTCATATTGGGGGCTCAATCAAAGCCTTTGGCCATTATTGAGGTGCCTGATCATGAAAAATCATCGTTTAGGCCCTCAAAATGGACCCGAAAGTTTAGGAACCGAAAAACTACTAAAAATTGTAAGTTGCCAACAAACTGTTTTGATTCAGTTGGAATAGGTGGGTGGCCACCAATATCCATATGGATTAAAGTTTTCATGATATTTTCTTTGGAAGGGAAAGAAATCCAACTCAGAGGTATCCAATGGAATCCCTCTAAATTAATAATATCTAATAGCATGACAAAATTTCTTAAAATGGGACACCATGGTGTAATTTCACAATCGTGCTCACTAGATGTTCAAACATCTAGGCCCTTTCCTCCTATGGATATCTAAAACATTATAGACAATCATTCCAAGGTATTTGGAGATATTCCTAAAGGAATTCCACCTACTAGAGATCATGTCCATGCTAATCATTTGTAATTGGGAAGTGTACCACCTAACATCAAACCTTACATATACCAATATGCATAAAAGAGTGAGATTGAGCATATGGTTCAAGAAATATTAGAAGATGGCATCATTAAACCTATCCAAAGTGATTTATCTTCACTAGTGGTGATGGATTATATAAAGGAAGGTTCATGGTGTATGTGTCTAGTGACCATTAAAGATAAGTTTCTTATTCCAGTCATTGATGAAATATTAGATGAATTGCAAGGAACAATTTTATTACCAAGTTGGATCTTCGTTTTGGATATGATCAAATCATAATTAGGGAAGAAGGAATCCCCAAAATAGTCATTAGAATAGATGAAGGTTATTATGAATTTTTGGTGATGTCATTTGGCCTTACTAATGCACCTTCTACATTTCAAATACTGATGAATTATATTTTCAAACCCTTCCTCATAAAATTTGTGTTAATATATTTTTGATGATATAATAATTTTCAACAAATCTTGGGAAAAGCATCTACAACATGTTCACATGGTATTCAAACTACTGGAATATCAATAACTATATGTAAATCCTTCCAAGTATGCCTTTGGGGTTCAGGAAGTGGAATATTTGGATCATATTGTATCTCGGGAAGGTTTCAAAGTGAACCCTAACAAAATCAAAGCTATAATCGAATGGTTGATTCCAAAAAGACTTGAGGAATTATATCACAAATGTGAGTTTGGAAATTTCAGAAAACACTTGTTCTTGGGAAAAGTGCGCACCTCTCTTGGGTGTTAGTCTTCTAGGTTTTGTGAGCACCCTTTTGTGTGCTAGGTCGTTATGGTGGTGGAGGTCTTTCTCTTGAATAATATAGAAAAGGATTGGCTGTGTTTTCTTCCCTTGTTGAGAAGGGTTTCCCATGATACTTCGTTTGTACTTGTGCATGGTGTTTCTTCTTGTGATCTTGGTTGTTGCAACAAATTGTTTATGGTTTAAGTAAAATGCTAAAAATGGAATGAACTTCATGCTTAAGCCTAACTTATTGAAAAATCAACAATATTGAATCAAGTATAGTGGCTTTCATGGTAACTTTATATTGATAGCATGTAAAAGTTGTAACATATTTAAATGTTGAAGTTAGGAGTAAGGTGGTAAACCACCTTAACCACTTAGGAATGTGTGAGAAAGAAGCGTATCACTACAACATTAATAAAAAAAGGTTATCTTTATTATGCCACTTACGAGGGC
The DNA here is from genome assembly GCA_010110895.2 of Picea sitchensis. Lineage (NCBI taxonomy): Eukaryota > Viridiplantae > Streptophyta > Pinopsida > Pinales > Pinaceae > Picea > Picea sitchensis. The sequence continues at coordinate 77,793 of SNQJ01S0030026.1, forward strand.
TAGACATACATGAGCAACTCATTTTTAAATGCCTCATATACCATGAGATCAAAGAGAGATACCACAACCTATTTTGGGACTTGAGAATCTCCCTTTCCACTTTTTTCCACTGCCCCAACTAGAGATGCCCTTCTCCCTTCACAAAGGAAATATTTGAGCACAGGTCTCAGTTTCCACCTGCCCTATCTTAAACGAATGCCTTCAAGAGGATCATGTGGTATTCTAGATATAAAATAGTATGTAGAACAAAAATAATTAGCAAGAAATGACAGAGAAACAATGATATAACTAGAACAATACCACAATAATACCAGAATAACACCATAAAGGGCACTTTGATTACTGACAACAATGTTCACTTGCCTCTTTGAGGGGGAAACCTCCACCAGAGAAGAGCTCTATTATAATAATATCCAATAAAAAACTTCTCATACCCTTTATTATTATTTATACTAAATCTATCTATCCAAAAGAACAATCTAGAGGAAGATCCTTCTAGAAGCGGAAGCTTTTATTAGGTCTTCTTACATTTGACTTATTCCTCCTTATTGCTAGGCCTTATTAATATTGACCTTTATTTCATGGAAATATATTATTCTACCCACTTGAGGGGTTAGGTAGGTTAGGTCCCAAACATGCCCTCCCCCTTAAAATCATCCTTGTCCTCAAGGCTTGATATGAGGAAATTGCTGCAAAATGTTAGCAGGCTCCCAGGTGGCATCTGCGGGAGTTGTATCTTTCCACGAGACTAACACTTCCTTGATGGTACACTGACGAAGATGACTCTCCTGTTGGTCCAAAAATGCTCGTGGCTTCAACCAAATGGATCCTTCTTCATCCAACTCAGGAAGGTTGGTTTGAGTTTGGAACTTAGTTCCAATCACCTTTTTTAAGCACGAGACATGAAAAACAAGATGGAGGTTAGAATGACCAGGCAAAGCTAACTGATAGGACACATGCCCAACGCGCTTGAGAAATCTTTAAGGACCATAAAATTTGGGTGCCATTTTCTGACAATGTTGGGCCTTGAGTGAAGTTTGCTTATAAGGTTGCAGTCGAAGAAATACCTGGTCTCCTTCAATAAATTGATGTTTTGAACGACCTTGATTGGCGTGTTGCTTCATGTGATTTTGAGCCATGACCAAATTCTCTTTGAGGGTACAGAGAATAGCCTCACAAACTGTAAGTGTTTGTTCAACCTCTTGGACCTTCGATAGACCTGGCATGTAGGAGAGAACGGAAGGTGGCTTTTCGCCATAGATTGCTTCAAAGGGATTCATGCGAGTAGTTGTATGGTAAGAAGTGTTGTACCATCATTCAACTAATGGTAACCATTGAGCTCATTGATTTTTCCTTTCAGTGGAAAAACACCTCAAATAAGTCTCCAAACACTTGTTGACGACTTCAATTTGACCATCAGTCTGGGGATGATAGGCGGTGTTGAGATGCAACTGGGTGCCTTGTAGTATGAATAGTTCTTGCCAAAAATTATTGGTGAAAGTGGGATCTCTATCAGAAACAATAGAATGAGGCATGCCATGAATCTTGAAGATATGATCCATGAAAATTTGAGTCACAAAGGATGTGGTAAATGGGTGTTGAAGAGCACAGAAATGAGCATACTTGGAAAGACAATCCACAACCACCATGATGATTGACTTATTTCCTAATTTAGGTAATCCCTCAATAAAATCCATAGAGATGTCCCTCCAAATAGCGGGTGGAATTGAAAGCGGTTGGAGTGTGCCAGGAGTTTTGATGGTTTCTCCTTTGTTGCATCGACAAACATCACATTCGACTACAAAAGTGCAAACATCCTTTCTCATACCATCCCAGAAAAAAGAAAACTTGACTCGGTCATAGGTTTTGGTAAACCCTTAATGCCCAACTGTGGGAGTAGCATGAAGATCATAAAGCACTGTGGATTTAAGTTGTGACTATTTACTTAACTACAAACAACCTTTGTAGCGAAGCTCATCATTGTGCCAAGAGTACCCTGGGGAAACTAGAGAGATAACTTTCAATTGTTGGATCAGATGCGAGATTTTAGGATCATGTAGTCATTCTTGGCGCACAGCTTGGAGATAATTTGGTACAATAAAGGAGAGGGAGAAAAGGGACCCTTCATCTTCATATTTCTGAGAAAGAGCATCAACAACCACATTTTCTTTGCCTTTCTTGTAAATGATCTCATAATCATAACCAAATAGCTTAGTTACCCATTTTTGTTGCTCTGGGGAGGAAGGTCATTGCTCCAGAAAATACTTGAGGCTTTGATGATCTGTATTAATTTGTAAGAATTTCCCCAGGAGATAAGGGTGCCAGAGATCTATTTCATGTAGAATAACTGACATTTTCTTTTCATAGATTGATTATCCCGAATGGCGTTCTGACAATTGTTTGCTGGTAAAGGCCAAGGGCCTGCCTTCTTGCATGAGGACTGCTCCAATTCCTCTGCCTGAGTCATCACATTCCAAGACAAAGGTATTTGTGAAATCAAGAAGGGCCAAGACTATAGTAGTACACATAGCCACCTTCAAATATTGAAAAGCCTGATCTGCTGCTAGAGTCCAAGTGAAAGAATTCTTTTTAAGGAGAGCAGTGAGAGGGGTCACAATCTTTCCATAATTCCGAAAAAACTTGTGATAATAACATGTTAACCCCAAAAAACCATGCAGGCCTTTAACAATCTTGGGGTGAGGCCAATCCTACATTGCTTCAATCTTTTAAGGATCCACCCGAACACTAGCCTTGCCAACAATATGACCCAAGTACTCTACTTCTGAGGCGCCAAAACCACATTTACATCATTTTAGGAAAAGTTGGTGCTGAGAGTAGATGGAGAATTTGATCAGCATGGGAAATATGGGATTGCCAATTTTTTCTATATATGAGAATATCATCAAAGAAAAATAAGACAAAATGACAGAGAAAAGGACAGAAGACACGATTCATGAGGCTTTGGAAGGTGGAGGGGGCATTACAAAATCCAAAGGGCATGACCAAAAACTCATAGTGACCCTCATGAGTGCGAAAGGAAGTCTTGGGTATGTCAGATTCTTGTATACGTATCTGGTGGTAGCCAGAATGAAGATCAAGTTTAGTGAAGTACCGAGCACCACTTAGCTCATCCAAGAGATCATCAATGACAGGAATGGGAAATTTGTCCTTGATTGTGAGATTATTGAGGGCACGAAAGTCAGGACACATGCACCAAGTACCTTATTTCTTAAGTACCATGACCACAATGGCAGAAAAAGGGCTGGTACTGGGGTGGATAACACCCGCTTGGAGCAATTCGTGCACTATTTTATCAATTTCATTCTTTTGGGAAAAGGGATGACGATAAGGGCGAACATTGGGAGGAAGGCTTCCGGGAACAAGGGGAATGGAATGATCATGAAAACCACGAGAAGGAGGAAGTCCATGAGGGGTGGAAATAACAACTTGATGTGTGGAAAGGATAGCTTGGAGGTCAGAATGCACAGAGGGTGTCTCAACGGCTTGAATAGAATGGAGTTGAGCAATAATACTAGAGTGGCCTTTCTTGAGGAGTTTTTCCATGCGATGGGAACTAATGATCTGAGGAGAACCAATTGTGAGACCTTGGAATTGATACCTTTGTCCCTCCTATTGGAATTGCATGGTTAATTCCTTAAAATCCATAAGAATGGGACCCAAATTGCGTAACCATTCAACACCTAACATAATGTCACAACCACCCATGTCAATGGAAAACATATGAGATTTCAGGTGGTACTGTTCGATTTGAAGACGAACATTTTCACAACACCCACCACATTTCATGTACCCACCATTGGATATCATAATTTGAAAATTATTGACAACACGAATATAGCAATTGGTTTCCTAGGCAATGCAATGATGAATAAAATTGTGGGTGCTACAACTATCAACAAGGATGATGGAATTCCTGTGCTTAATATAGCCAATAAGCTTGAGGGTTTGTGGGGAAGAGAAGCTAGTGGGGGCTTGTAAGGAAATAAGTAGGTCAACTTCAGGTGGGTCAACAGGCTCCTGGGTAGCATTGGGAATGGAGAGATCGTCAACAAGGGGAAATGTCACATCATCTTCAGGAACATCTTCACAAATGGCCATAAAAGGTTTTTTTTCCTTACACTTGTGCCCGAAAAAATATTTTTCATCACAATTATAGAAAAGACCCTTCAGTTTGTGTTCAACCATTGAGGCCCTATTTATTTTCTGGACCTTGAGGGGAGTGACAGGGGGGTTAGGATTAGTGGGTCGAGGGAAAGGAACAAAAGAGGCTTTTTTGTTCTGGGAGAAAACAACTTGTTGGGCCTCTTTAGCACATGTAGTAGCTTCTAATGAAGTTAGAAGGCGGGACATGAGAAACTGGGATCAGATTTCATCCTTGAGGCCACTGATAAATCATTCACGGAAGAACGCATCGGACATGCTTTCTGTTCGAAAGGCCAAATGCTCAAAAGAAGTGATAAAGTCTTCCACTATGCCTGATTATTTCAACTTGGTCAAACGACCGAGATAGTGGGTATCAATATCAAAGTGGGAAAAGATCTCTACAACAAATTGGGTCCAATAAATATACCCCTAACGTGAGTTTTTACGCCATTTCCACCATTGCCAGCGTTCAGGATCTAGATAGAGGACAACATAACGAAGTTTGGACAACTCGTCAATAATACCATGCAGAGAAAAATAATGCTCCATTTGAGTGACCCAACCCATCATATCGGAGCCATCAAGTTTATTGACCTCTACACGGGGAAGACGAGGTTCACAATGAATGGAGTTAGGTTGAAAATGCAGAGTGTGAGAGGAATCAACAACATCGGGTTGGTCGGATGAAGAAGGATCCGCAGGGCAGTTCAACAATTGATTGATAGCAGACTTGAGGGAGGTAAATTGGGTTGTGAATTTGGATTCCATGGTGTCAAATTTGTTCTCTACTCTTTCAATGCGGGAATTGTTAGAGAAAATATCAGATGTCATATGTGTTGATTAAGGTTGGTTGTTGTTGATGCCAACCCTTGAAGACAACCCAGTAGCACAAAGTTTTGGGTAACGGACCCAAGTTTGTTTGATGTAAATATGACTCATTATTTTCTTCTCATGGTTGATAATAAGTACAAATGGATGAACTCTAAAGTGGCCCCCTTATGGTGAAATCCCTCATGGGAAGATGCTTTGTGGATTGAGTTATCCTATAAGTATGGTTAGAGAACCCATTCTGATTTGTGGAATAATGAGATGAAGGTCAGTGAATTGTTTAGGGAAAATATCCTAGATGGATAGTGTTGGTCATGCCATTTCCGGTGGTATGTGGAATGTCACATAACTCCTCACGGTTAGAGAGTTATGGCCATGAGAAGCTGGAGAACCCAGGTTTGGGTAATGGACCCAAGTTTGTTTGATGGATAATGGTATGAGTTTTGATATATTTGTAGGTAATACTATTTTGTATGTATAGTACATGTCATTCCATTTATGGTGGTATGTGTAATGTCACATAACTCCTCACGGTTTGAGAGTTATGGCCTTACGAGGTTGGAGGACCCTCATATGTCATCTAGAAGCCCCAAAAGGTCAATGTAGTCAAATATGTTTAAGAGATTTTAGAAGGTAAATAATAAAGTGAAGTGATGAGTTTACTATAATTCAAATTGAATACAAAATAAATTATTTAAATAATAAATTTAATGGAGAA
>SNQJ01S0030027.1:1935-14358 GCA_010110895.2 Picea sitchensis
AATAATATGATTCTTTCCTATAAAGCTTGTTGTGTTTTATTGTATGATTCCTTGATCACATACATAGTTTTATATTGAGTTTATGCTATTACTATCACTTTGGTTGGTTTCGTTCTTTTGCAGGTTCATCATTGTATGAGCATTGGAATGGATCTAGGATGGTGATGGCGAGAGGAAGTGACATTTAAACGGTATGTCACTCATCCCTCTTTAGTTAGTAAATTCAATATCTAAAACTTAAGGAAAGCGTCATGTTCTGGTGTGTTTTGTTCTAGATCTAGGTGGATCTAGGGAGATCAGTTAGTGTCCGCACCTACCGATTAGTCTGATAACAAAATTGGTGACTCCACTAGGGAACGTATTGTTTCCTAGTTAGTCTAGTTTCCCTTGCTTTGATTGCTTGTTTTCTTGTCTCTGAGTCTGTGGGAGATCCATCCAGACTCTCTGGATCTAGAAGTTCACTTAGATTCCCTATCCTTTTTCAAAATTTTCTTTGATTACAGATATTCTCGCACTATACATATGTATGGACTGTAAGAATCATTGATGTTCACACCCTGCTGTTAGGTTCAGTGCAAACTTCTCGCACCCTACCAATGTCTAGCCTGCGAGAATACCTAATTCTCGCACTGTAATATACTGTTAGGCTGCAAACTTGTTTGTAAACTTTTTGGATTGGGTCTTGTCATTTTTTGATGCCCAGTTTTGCTTTGAACATCTGTATTGATCTTTTGGAGCCTATATTGACCTGTTTATAGTCTTCTTGACATTCTTTGAGTTGTTTTTATCCATCTTTGCTTTGTTTGGTTTTGAAGGATTAGTCTCTTACTTTGAGTGTCATTCAATTACAAAGCATGTGTTTTCTTTAGAATTGTTTAGGGAAAGATCATATTTCTTCTGAATAGTTCACTTTAGAAGAGAACTTTTAGTTTGGGTTTCTTTGTTTTAAGAAAGTTCATTATTGCTTTTAGTGAATTTTTTGAAACAAAAAGATTTAATTTCTTTCTTTATATTAGATTGGGGGCATCCTTGCATTTCAAGTAGCGAAATTGCATGATTCTTGGCCATGAATCGTGCATTGGTGTTCAATACCTTTTTCTCATTTCTTGTGAATCTTGATATTGATGAGTTTAATATATTTTGGGACATCGTGCATATGGGAATGATAAATGTTTTCTCCTTCTCGTAGCATAGCTTTCATTGAAATGAAAAGATTGCATTTTCATATCTTTGCATAATTTTTGAGTCGGTCAAAACACCATATTGTCCATGCCATTTTCCTTTTGAGTAACAACAGCCATAAAATAAAGCACTTATAAAAACTTATTAGATATTTTTTATCTTTTCTGGTAGAAAACCTACATTAGATTAGTTGTAGGGCTTTGGAATAGGTGTGAAAGGTAACTTTCCAAAGTTGCAAACAAACATAGAATCTTGAGTTAGGGAGTGGTTAAATCCACTTATTACATTTTGTCCTGAAGCCCTTCTAACATAAAGGGTCAATCACGAGGTGATCGCATTGAGACTAATTAGGATTCTCCACCTACTTTGTTGGTATTGGTGTTGAGATTACATGTATTATGGGGTGGCTTGAGGTATACCCACAATGATGAGTGGGGCCTTTCAAGTTGATTTGAACTAAGATTCCTGCCCGCTAGCATGGATCAAGCCCTTCCATTGTTTCCCGAGATCATTGTAGTGATTTCTATTATGAGTAGCCCTATCTCTGGGTTCTTCCACGAGGTATTTGGCTGGAGAGGGCAAGTCTTCATGGTACACAGGAATGATTGGCCAAAATCCTTTCGGGCTCCTTGGAGGGAACACCCACGATTATGTGTGGGAGCTTGCGCAAGGGTGTAAGTCCGTTAAGCCAGTCATCAACGTAACTTTTCCAAATTCTCTATCCTAACGTCTTCTTGTCTCCACTTCACGACGTTGGATTTCAACACCAACTAATGTGCTCATTGTAAGAAGGTTTTGATTGCTTGCTTTGGCTACCACTGGGTTTTTAGGCGTGTGCTATTTGTTTTCCCTAGGGACTCTAGATTGGATATTTATATAATGGCGTCGGTTGGAATGACCAATGAAGGAAATCCTTTTCTTGGGGAACCTTTTTGTTTTCCTTCTTATGGAAACATTGGTCCTCCTCACATAGCTACTTTGAGCCTTCTAGTCTCACTATTAGATTACCGATATGGTTGTTTCCACTTAGGTAATCCCAAATGCAATTGGTGCTTGATCCCACAGACTTCCCCAAGAATCAACCTCATGTTGATCCTTCACCTTCCTTCATCGATGAGTCTTCTTCACCTTCTTCACTTGCAATGTCACCTTCCATTTCATCTTCACCCGACGAAGAAGATGAAAAAAAAAGAAAAAAATGAAGAAGAAGAAAATAAAGATTAAGAGAGCCAGGATAAACAAGGGTCCAAAACCTCCAACCACTGTCAAAACATGTTGGAAAACAACCAGTTACCACTGTATTGTGTGTGTGGCACAGAGTGTTGATGATGTCAAGATCTAAACAGCCCATAGAGCCCAGGAGTACCCTTGGTAGGCTTTGTAGGGGGTAGCCAATGCTAGCAGGAGTTACTGGGTCTATCAAGGTTGAAGCATGGTCTACACATCCTCTCAACCTATGTCATTAGCCTCTAAACAACATCTTTGATGACCTCCCGTCAATTATTCATGATACCGTTGGGAAGAATAAAGTAGAGTCAAGTTCCCGTGCATGTTATGCAAGGGAGTCATCTCACTCACCTTTTCCCTTGTATGGGCCGAAGCCTCTAAATTCTTGGAAGACATGACTACGAACCTCAACTTCCAGTTGCATACCGTAAGATTTCTCTCAACCCTGTAGTTGATGGAATGATCACTCAGGTCCCTTCACCAGTCAATCCGATCGATCATGTCGTCAATCTAGTCCGTCCTTTGTTGAACTAGTTGACAAATTGGTTGATTTGATACCATCCTTGGTCAATCTCGTTCTCCCCTCGAGGAGAGAGAAACTGAAGTCGATCCGATTATCTCGGTCGATCCACTCTCCCGATAGAAATTGTCACACAAGTAGATGCGATCCGTTTACCTATAAGTCCCATTCTACCCACGGAGAATGAAACCAAGAGTAATTAGATCGTCTCTCCAACCAGTTGATCCTACTCTCGCTAGAGTAAACCTGATGCTGCCCATGTTTTCTCGTTGATACAGACTCTGTCGTGTCAGAGGGTATTCCTCCCTCTCCCGTAGGACACTTCCTCCAAGTGGCCAGAACCCATCCGTTTTGATTAGGGTGTACTAACTGGACCTCATCCTCCCTCCCACATTCCTTTTTGATTCACAGTGAGTTTGTGGTCGGGATGTTTCTCAAATGTTGATAGATGAAGGTTCTTATATTAATCTTTTGTCCTCTATTTAGCAGCAATATTTGGAGTTATCTCCACTTGTGCGAGTTGCAGAGAATTTATTAGCTTTATTGAGAAGAACTAGAAAACCTTTAGGGATCCTTCCTCAGTGTTCTGTAACTTTGGGAGGGAAAGCGGTCTTGTGTGTCATTAAGTAGTCCAAGACCCTTGGATTTCACTTTACTCCTTGGCGAGATTATGTCTATGCCATGTGAAGCTATTTGTCTCTTTTTGATGTGATATATTTCCTCCGCGATGGATGGAGTTGTATTTGTTGATCAACTTTCATTCATTGACTTACTTTGGATTACCTACGAATAGTTCTTATATGTAGATAGTATTGCCCCAACCACAGATCAATTATGTGGCATTATATCCCATGGATTCTACTTCTGATGACTTAGATCTAGAATTTGACATGGTGATCTCTTCGATAGGGTTGTTAGAATTTGATCTCTTTCCTCCTGGCAACCCTGGAAGCATGAGTGTCATTCTGAATTAATGTTTCTTCCTTCCAATGAGAGACCTCTTGGAAATCGTGACGAAGTTTTCCCTCCGGCATGGTCTCCTTTGGAGCAGTATCCTCTTGGTCTGTGATGAAGACTCCGAGATAGTTTTGCGTCTAAAATGTACTTATTAAAACAAAGCAGAGGATCATGACATTTAGAGATTTTCTGATTTCAAGCTAGTTAAAAGCAAGTAAACTTGACATGGTTTCTAATTTTCAAGCCTAGTTCAAAAATGCAACCACATGTGAATGGTTTTTCGTCTGCAGCTAACCTTCGTTCAAAAATGAAGAGCTAAATTTCTGAGCACTTAGTTCTTGTTTTGTGTCCAATAGTTAAAAATGAAATAGTTTCATCCTCATTTGGAGTCAGGTCCCTTATTCCTAAATGTTTTAGAGCTTCAATTTGCATTCGCTGCAGTTGGATGAAAGCGAAACTTTAGAGGCATTGCCACTTTCATTCGGACTTCATCTTTGAAGTTGACATTCGTTTCATAATATGAAGTATATTCCATCCATGTGTTATCAGGTGGGGAAGTGGCTATGGTTCTCAGTTCAAGCTTGTAAAAAATGCGAAACAGTTCACCCAAACGCATGGTTCCTCTGGTTTCAGCTAAAAAATAGAAGCAATTCGAAACACATCGTTTTGGCACTTTGAAGCTTTAGCATAAAATGAAATCCAGAGCTTAGTGTTTGTTCTTTCCTCAATACCATGAATGAGTTACCAGCTTTAGACTTTATTTTCCATATATTGCTCTTAGTAAATGGTGAAATTGTAACCTGATACTTTATCTTTTTGGAGGACTACATGAAAAGTTATGAAAGAACCCATTCAGAGTCCCTCTTTAGTCTTTGGACTCTCAAAACATGAAAGAATAAGCCGCTTGACACCCCGCTGTTTTCATATAGATGTAAAAGTATTTGAAGCGTCGGTGGCGATAATTTATCTCCTCTTGCGGTCTCCTTGGACCAAATACACTACGAAAGAATTTGAAGGAGGTTCTCTTTGAGTGTTTTTGAACTCTATAATCTGTGAAAAACCTTGGTTGCTCGCTTTGGACTCTGTAAAATTAGGCATTGAAGAATATTTACATATGGGACACAGGAGTTTTCTTCTGAAAGTGTTTTAGGACTCCTCTAAACGCAGAAAAACCATGAGTTTCTAACTTTCCTTTGGACTGCATTCATCAAACATCGAAGAACCACATAATGGGACCGAGACCATCCAGCAACCACAGGTTAAGTTAAAGCATAATCAGGACTCGTCCAAAGGACAGTGAGCTTACTGAAAGCATATCATTTCTAGCTTGCATAAAAATAAAAGAGGTATACCCTGAAATGAGTGGAAAAATTGGAAAAGAATTGTGTCTAAACCTGTATTTTGTGGAAGAGTTGATTTTGAACATGACACCCTTTTCCTCGCTTTGTGTCTAGGTTGGAAAATCCCTTGTCTCTTGATCATAATCCTATAAAATTACAAATTGGTATGTGATCCCATTTATTTAAGTGGAGTGTTTCCAGAACCCAAGTTGTGATAATGATCAATATGTTCAGAGATGTTCAACTTGAAAAGACTTCTATTAAATTAAGAGCCATTTGGGTCCTTAAGCCTTCATGTGCGTGAATCATCGGAGTTGTCTGAATACTTGTGCCTGATCCATCAAATCTTGTTACTTGTTTAATGTCATTGATGTGGGAAACATTAAAAGACCCTCTGTGACGATTCTTTTCACATCACGACTTCATCAAGTATCCAAGAAATTAGACTTAGAAACTAATTGGTACCTTGGAACTTACATGCCTTAATGGAAAGTTCCCTCACTTTAGTGATGGGGTTTTTCATTATTATTCTCGATCCGGGAATTTGGCCGGAGTGTTCAACTAGCTCATTTATTCTGATAGTTGGGATTGTACTGCAGGTGTACCTTAGAATCGTGACATTAATGGTGATTTCGTCTCCCTTGTTAACTTGGTATACACTAATGACGATGATAATCGATGGTTTCTACCATGTTAGGAAGGCTTCAACCACGTAACATTCACATGGTTAGGTCGTACTATAAATTAAAGCGGAGATTAAGATACAGATGTTACTACAATGGATCCGGGTTGCGTTGGAGTATATTTAATTATATTACTATTGCATAGATCCATTGTATGTCAGTAGCTATGTTCAAATTTGAGTCTTTAACACATAGATCCGCGATTGTATTTTTGGTGGCTATGGTCGGGATCGGTCATATTGGCATGGATCCATTGTATGTTTGGTGACCATGACCCGTCTTACTTGACATGGATCTGCATCGTAATGCATTTTATGCTTTGAGTCATTTGTATTACGTGGCATGGGAATGCCTACTTCAGTGATGTTATATTATTGTATTGTATTTTCCTTGTTTGTTGGCGGGAGTTTCCGACCCATTTGTTCCTTATTCCCCTACACACACTTTCGACAAGTATTTGACTATCACTCTATTCTAACCTTCATCACTTTTGGGGCTCTCTATTTACTACATTATTTTCATCATCCCTACTGACCGTTAATGATTTAAAACCTATTTTATTGTTGCCTTAGGAGAATTAGTGGCCTGAGTTCTGAAGAGAGAAGGGAGAAAGAACTTTCGGCAGAAAGAGAATTTGCGTGCACTCTGTGCAAAACCTTATAAAAGAGGATTCGCGGGATGCCTATATGTTAGGGTGTGAGAATGCCTGATTCGCGGGCTGCATCATAACTAAATTATAACGGTCCTCAGAGATTTCACTATAAGCGAGAATGCGAGGGAGATGCTTACCATTAAGGAAAAACAAGTTTTTTCTCAAATCTTCTAGAAGGAAGGAAGAACTTCCATGGTGAGGTGGCATACGAATGGCTTGGAATTATTAGCTTTCATGATTTAGTGGGGATCATCCTAACCTCCTCATATCCTCTTCAACTTATAAAAGAGGAGGATCTCTCGTGGAGAAAGTTAACTTTTGATAGCTTAACTTGTTAGCTTGGTTAAGAGTGGCTTTGAGATTTGCTTTGTCAAGATAGATTGTGAGTAACTCTCGGATCCATGGTCTCAGAATCCTTGGAAAAGAAGTGTGTGGGAACGAAGGAAAGTTGGAAGAGACCTCGACAATCAGGAAGCCATGGATCTAATATCTCTTTCACATTTAATTTGATATAGTAATATGATTCTTTCTATAAAGCTTGTTGTGTTTATTGTATGGTTCCTTGATCACATACATATGTTTATATTAAGTTTATGCTATCACTATCACTATGGTTGGTTTAAATTCTTTTCTTGGTTCATCATTGTACATGAGCATTGTAGACTAGGATGGCGATAGAGAGCGACATCTAAATGGTATATCACTCATCCCTCTTTAGTTAGTAGAATTCAGTATCTAAAGAAACTTGAAGGAAGCGTCATGTTAAATTGGCATTTTTTTTTAGATCTAGGTGGATCTAGGAGATCGGTTAGTGTCCACTTCCCTACTGATTAGTCCGATAACAATAGTTAGGATGGAGAAGGAAAAAAGAGGAGTTATTTTGCCCGTTCCATGTGTTTTAAGTGGTTTTATATCTGTGAGTAAATTCAATATCTAAAACTTAAGGAAAGCGTCATGTTCTGGTGTGTTTTGTTCTAGATCTAGGTGGATCTAGGGAGATCAGTTAGTGTCCGCACCTACTGATTAGTCCGATAACAATAGTTAGGATGGAGAAGGAATAAAAGAGAGTTATTTTCCATTCCCATGTGTTTGCGTGGTTTTTATATCTTGTGAATGAATCCAATTTTATTGGCTACATCATTTGGTATCAAAGTAGGAAGATGTTTGGGAGAGGAAGAGGAAGAGCAAGGTATATTTATCAGATGCATAGAGATATGAAAAACCTCCAAAGATAAGTAGAAGATATTACAAACTTGTTGGATAGTCAGAGATTAATTCAAAGAGAAGTGTCTGATGAGGAGACAGACCGAGAAGATGTAGATCAAGATACAAAACATGAAGAAGAAAAATTATAGTGCATGAGTTTTGAAGAGAGGATGCTTAGGGCTCTAGAAGGGAGAAAGGATGGGATCAAAATGGAAGTTTCAAAATATGCATGGAGTCTTAAACTAGAGAATTTAATAGATTGGTTAAAGGCCAAGGAAATTGTTTTTGACTAGAATCCAATGAAAGAGGAGAAGAAGGTGAAATTTACATGCACAGATTTGAAGGGTCATGCCATGATCTGCTGGGATAATGTGAAAAAAGACAGGGAAAAAAAGGAAAAAAAAAATTAGGACCTGGAGCTGTTAGGATATTTAGACAATTAGGAGTTAGTTAAGATATACTTGGTCTAATGTTTTGTTAGGTAAAAGTGTTTTTCTTAGTGTGTTTCTTTAGTATGCATTATTATGCATTTGTAGATAGGAAATCCAATGGTCACAATATGTTCCTGACATAGAGTGATCCAACGGTTCATATTCTCCTCGATCTTAATGGCCATTGATCCATGGATTGACACCTAATTGGTCCATGATCTCTATTTAAATAGCATGGAGGGTCATTTTCCGATGATCGATTGTGAGAAAATCTTTTGTAAAATCTCTCTGTAATATTTTTCTTTTTGCATTAATAAAATGATCAAAGTGGTTGTGTTGGTTGGGGCCGTGGATGTTTCCCCGTAGGGGTTTTACCACGTGAAAACATCGGTGTGCTGATATTTGATATGGTTATGTGAGTGGTTACTAAAGTTTTTTTCCTTTGTTGGAATACCTGTGTTGTCGAACATGGTATCAGAGCCTGTTTGAAGACTCACTCCTGTTGTAGATCGAGATCGTGAAGTCGGTTGCCTCATCTCCATTTTTGTCATTTACATACATTTATGGGCTTAGAGGAATATTCCATTGCCTCCATAGATCTCTTTTCAATTAGGAACACTTTTCGTTTCACTTGAAATGGTTTATGTTTTCCCAAGATACGACCATTTCTGTCAGATCCAGAGGTATAAAGACTGAATATGCATTTTTTAAATTTTTGCAGAGTATCATTTTGGTTTTATTTCAGTTTTGTATTATTTATTTCTGGGTTGCTACTCTTTTATATCTTCTTATTCTCTTTTCCCCACTCCCTGTGTAATCTCGAAAAATCAGAAACAGATAGGAAAATAGGCATCTTCCGGGTAAGCTAACCGAGATCTAACCCTCGTTATCATCGAGAAGTGAAATTATTTTCTTGTGTGAAAAGAGTTCTTTTTTAGCATGCTCTCCAACAACAATAATCCTCTTCCTAAAAAATACAATATGTTTTGCTAGACTATTTGGTTAAAATTTTCCTTATTAAGTAAGAGGTCTTGAGTTCAATTCTCTCTTTTGTTACTTTTTTTGAAAAAGTTCATGCTAAAATTGTAAAGTGTATTTCACTTTAAGTATAAAAGTGAATCAGTATAAGTAGGTTTAATATTTTAATTTAGAGTTATTTATTTTTGCATGAAGCTTTTCTTTTATAAAGTAACTTCATTGTAAAAGTGATCCCCACTTCTCTTTATAAAAGTGGGTTACTTCATAAAGAAACTTACACTATCACGTGATCATTTGGTTACCGTTTATGCCTTTTTTTAAAATGGCATAACTCTTACATCCGAAGTCCATTTTTAGTGTCATTTTTTTTTAAAACGCATAAATGTTCAAGATATTTCCATCCAGATCATCATTATCTGCATATTTAATATGTCTTCTACAAGTAATCTCTTTCTTACCAGGACCAACTACTTTCAATGTAAACATCATATGGAAGATTTATTAAGAAGTAAAGTCTTGTACCTGATTACCTTGGGAAAGGAAAAAGCACCCAACGATGATGATAATAAATTCAAATGGGATAATAGGAGTAACAAAGCACATGGACTAATCAGAATGTCCATCTCTCTTGATTTAAGGTTCCACCTTAAAGAAATCGATGACCCCAAAGAAGCTTGGGTAAAGATTGAATCTGTGTTTGGTAAACTCAATATTATTTTAGCACAACAGTTAGAAAATCAAGTACTGACCTCAAGTCCAAGTGATTTTTCTTTCCTTGGAGACTATCTATCTAAGTTTAAAACACTCATAATTTTATGTGAAAAATGTGAGATAAAAATGGAGGAAGAGCATTGCTTCTATCTTATTCTTTCTAATCTAGGAGTGCATATTCTGTGTTTGTATCTACCTTTTATGTCATGAGAGAGGCTCTAGGGAAAGATTATCAAAAACCCACTCTTGAGTCCTTTTGTGTTGCTTTGATTAGAGAGGAAGATAAGCTTGTACAACTTGGAGTTATTAGCACTGAAGGTACCTCTAACAAAGCCTTAGTTTCCCAATAGAAAGATAAACCCAAGTATCCCAAGAAGCAACATCCTTGCTACAAAAAGAAGAAACATAAGGTTCCCAAACCCGCTCAGATAGCTTTAGCTCCTAATGGTGACAAATGAACAAAATATAAAAATAAGAAGACTGACAGACATTGCAACTTTTGTGATAAAGATGGTCATGATGAGTCCAAATGTTTCAAGAAGATGGCAGCTTTAGAAGCAGTTATGAAGAAGCACAACATCAATATTGATTCTACTACTTTTTTTTCTCATGGACATGCACTTCCGCTTTTGGTTTCTCCTTCAATACAACTTCTACTTCTTCTTCTAATGAGTGGCTTATTGATTATGGAGCATATTATCATATGGTTAAGGATAAAGATATATTTTTAGCTCTAAATGAATGTAACACCAAGAAAATATTTGTTGGTGATGATAGATCTCTTAGTGTTGTAGGATCTGGAATAGTTCAAGTAGATAATGGTCATTTCAATGATGTATTACATGTTCCAAGTCTTTCTTGTAACGTTCTATCAATATATCAAATCAATCATTTAGGTGAAGGTAAGACTTTAGAGTTTTCACCTCACCAAGTTGTAATCAAGGATTTAAAATATCCTAAGCATGTTCTTGCAACTGGAAGTGTTGATGATATTACCAGGTTGTACAAGTTTGACAACTTTGGGTCATCATATTTTTCATCAGTTTTTGTTGCTCATAGCGATGACTTGAGCAAACTTTTGCATGAGCGGTTTGGTCATCTAAACTATCACTCATTGTAGAAACTATGTAATCAATAGATGGTGACTTGTCTTCCTCTCGTTTCATGCAGAGATGGTGTTTGTGCCAGTTGTGTTCTTGGCAAACATCATCGGGACAATTTTGACAAACGTGCCTCTTGGCACACCTTGGGTCCTTTACAACTTGTTCACAGTGATTTGTGTGGTCCACTTTCTTCTACTTCTTTTTCTGGGTGCACGTATTTCTTAACTTTCATTGATGACTTTTCCAGACGTACTTGGGTTTACTTATTAAAACTTAAGAGTGAAGTTTTTGACAAGTTTTTATCTTACAAGGTCCTTGTAGAAATGCAATCTGGACATCTAATTCAAAAGTTAAGAACAAATAATGGAAGCAAATATGTGAACAATAATTTTACAAGTTACTTCACTACATAGGGCATCCAAATGAAACACACTGTTTCATGTACACCACAACAAAATGGTGTTGCTGAGAGAAAGAAACGCACATTATAATAAATGACTAATTGTATGATCCAATCTAAGGGATTAAGTCTAAAGTATTGGGCAGAAGAAATCAAATGTGCAAATTACATAGTCAATCAGACTCCCACAAAGGCTCTTAAAAATATAACACCGGAAGAATCTTGGACTAAAATTAAACCAGATGTAAGTCACTTCTTTGTATTTGGTAGTATAGCATGGGCTCACATTCTTGATGAGAAAAGG
Organism: Picea sitchensis; assembly: GCA_010110895.2. Taxonomy (NCBI): domain Eukaryota; kingdom Viridiplantae; phylum Streptophyta; class Pinopsida; order Pinales; family Pinaceae; genus Picea; species Picea sitchensis. Next base: position 13,630 of record SNQJ01S0030027.1, read on the forward strand.
AAAACATTACAGCCTACAAGTGAGAAGTGTATATTTGTTGGTTATTCTGAATATGTCAAAGGTTATAGACTTCTTCAACCACATTGTAATGAAATTATTATTAGAAGATATGTTAAATTTGATGAAAATCTCTTGGCTTGTGAGCCTAATTTGGCGATTGTGCCTTCTTCGATCTATGAGCCATCTTCAGCATTTGTGCCTTCTACTGTTCCTATTCTGGTTTCTTCTTCAGATGATGACAGTGGGGATGAAAATCCACCTCCATCTGCTCACCTTCCTCCAGATGAGTCCTTTTAACCTGAACCAACACCAGTTCCACCGCTTCTTATATGGGTTCGTTCAACACGAGAAGAAACTGGTGGTCTTGTCGGTGATCCTTTAGATCAACATCAAACATGTTCATAGTTCAAGCGAGCCTCTTCTCTTTTGGCTCAAATTTTCGAGACTCATGATACAGAGACATTTGTAGAAGCTTCAGGTCATCCAGATTGGGATACATCAATGAATGAAGAGTATCGTTCTTTAATGGAAAAGGATATTTGGGATATTGTACCTCTTCCAAAAGGAAGAAAACTTGTCAGATGTAAATGGGTCTATAGAACTGAGTATGCATCAGATGGTAGTTTTGAAAGACACAAAGCTCGGTTAGTTGCCAAAGGATTTTCCCAAGTTGAAGGAATTGACTATAATGAAACCTTTTCCCCTGTAGCCAAAATGAATTCCATCCGC
>SNQJ01S0030027.1:22833-82398 GCA_010110895.2 Picea sitchensis
GGGGGGATAGGTTATAATGCCTCCTTCCTTCTCCTATTGTGTCACTATTGTAAATCCTTCAATCCTATCCCAAGTTGTTCTTAAGGGGGGATGTTAGGATATTTAGACACTTAGGATTTAGTTAAGATCTACTTTGTCTAATGTGTCATTAGGTAAAAGTGTGTTTCTTATTGTGTTTCTTTAGTATGCATTTGTAGTTAGGAAATCCGACGGTCACGATATATTCCCAACATAGAGTGATATGACAGTTCATATTCTCCTCGATCTTAATGGCCATTGATTCATGGCTTAACACCCAATTGGTCCATGCTATCTATTTAAGGAGCATCGAGGGTCACTTGCTGATGATTGATTGTGATAATCTCTCTTGTCAAATATCTCTGTAATCCTTTTATTTTGCATTAATAAATTGCTCCAAGTGGCCACATTGGGGTCATGGATGTTTCCCCATAGGGGTTTTACCATGTGAAAACATCAGTGTTTTTATCTTTGATCTGGTTATGTGAGTGGTTACTGAAGGTGTTCGTCCTCTGTTGGAATACCTATGTTGTCAAACAGGAGAAGGATGGAAAACAATTGCGAGAAAATATTTTTCCTCTGGACTATGCCTAGACCCTTTTTCGTAGATTTTAGAACTTGAAGAAAAACATGTTCATTGTGGAGGAACTCATAAACGAGTTTTATCAGTTTTCCATTCATGTGGATCACTAGGAAATTGATGAGAAACTAGCTGCAAGGTATGTGATTTGTTTAAAAAAAATTATTCAAGATGAATTAAGCATGCATAGGGTTCACAACATGGAAGAGGCATACCAATTAGCCTTAAAGGTCGAGGAAAAAAAAGGAAATTTTTCTCAAAGGAATAGAGGATAAAGGAGGGGTACATTGTCAGCCTCACAGGGTGGTTTTAACTATTTCAGAGGCGAATCATCCCAAGGAGTTGAGAAAGAATAAGATACTCGACAAGGTAACCTAAATCAACCATGAAGAAGAGGATTTTAGAGGGGTAGAGGTTATAGTGGTGGTAGAGGAGGATCTTATGTGTGTTTCAGGTGTGGTGTAGAAGGTCATCAAGCATTTGAATGCCCAAATTATAACATGCAATATCTGAAGCAAGGAAAAAAACCTAGTTTAAACTTGGTCCAAGCTGAGAATGAAGAAGAAAGAGATGAATTTGAAGTCCCTCCTTATATGGGGGAGAGTCTCATGATACAAAGGTCAATGGTGATTCCCGAAAAAGAGCAAAGGAAGAGTAGCGACAATGAATATTCTTATCTTTGGACAAATATTTTTTGAACTAGATACACTTATGGGGGAAAGGTATGTCAATTTATTGTTGATAGTGGAAATTGTGAGAATATGTTTTCTAAAGAGATGGTAGAAAATTTGAAATTACAATGTGAAACACATCCCCATCCTTACAAAATTGCATGGTTCAAAAAGGGGAATGAAGTCACTATTAATAAAAGATGTTTGATCAAGTTTTCCATTGGTAAGACTTATAAATATGAAGTATGGTGTGATTTCATTCTGATGGATGCATGTCATCTATTATTGGGGAGGCCTTGGCAACATGAAAAAATTCATGCATGATGGAGGAAAGCATACATGCACATTTTGGAAGGATGGTTCAAAAGTCATCTTATTTCACCTTAAGGATGAGGGGAAAAGTAAGAATATCTTGTCAGAAAGAGAGTTTGTTAAGGAGATGAAGGAAACAATATTCTATTATGCATTAATAGCACAAAAAGGAGTTGTGGAAGATGTACCAATTCCTATTGAAGTGTCCAAGTTACTAGAATAATATGTTGGTGTTATCCCTAATGAACTACCTGATGGTTTTCCACCATAGAGGGATATTCAAGATCACATTGATCTAATCCCAGGGTCATCTTTACCTAATCAAGCATCATATAGGATGAGTCCTACACAACATGCATAACTCAATTGAGTGACATAACTTATAAAGAAAGGTTTGGTAAGAGAAATCACAAGTCCCTATGTTGTACCTTCATTGTTGAATCCAAAAAAGGATAATATGTGGAGGATGTGCACATACAATAGAGAAATCAATAAAATTATCATCAAATATCGGTTTCCTATACCACGCTTGGACGACATGATGGATGTGATAGCTAGAGATAAATATTTTAGTAAGATTGATTTGCGAAGTGGATACCACCAGATCTAGTTTTGCGAAGGGGATGAATGGAAAACTTCATTCAACACCAGGGATGGATTATATGAATGGATGGTGATTTCATTTAGGTTGTCCAATGTACCTAGTACTTTCATGTTGTTGATGAATACTGTGCTTCTACCTTATATTGGTAAGTTTGTTGTCATTTATTTTTATGGTATCCTAGTTTTTGGTAACAACAAACAAGATCACTTGTAGAATTTAAAAATTGTATTGGATGCATTGAGAAAACATCATCTTTATGCAAACCTCAAGAAATGTAGGTTTCTGCAAGAAATTTTGGTATTTCTAGGTTTTTTCATCTCAGTATAAGGAATCGATATGGATTCAGAGAAGGTAAAATCAATTTTGGAGTGGAATAGTCCTAGGAGCATAACATAAGTAATAAGTTTTCATGGGATGACCACCTTCTACTAGAAAATTATTCAAAATTTTAGCAGTATTGTAGCACCCATAACAGATTTCACCAAAGGAAAGGCATTCGTGCGGACCAATGAAACTGAGGAAAATTTTAAGTTTCTAAATAAGAAGGCAATTGAGGCACCCATATTAGCCTTACTAGATTTTGATGAAGTGTTTAAGGTATACTATGATTCTTCACATGTAGGAATTAGAGTTGTACTTAGCCAAGAAGGTAGACCAATTTCATTCTTTAGTGAAACGTTGAATGAGCTAAGGAAGAACTACTCCACATATGATGTAGAATTTTAAGCAATTGTGCAAGCATTGTGACATTATATGAATTATTTAGTGCTGAAAGAGTTTTTTTTATTTACCGATATCATTGCATTAAAATATGTAAACACCCAAAAGAAATTGAACAATAGACATGAAAAATGGGTCTCTTTCTTACAGGGCTACACCTTTTTTCTGAATAAAAAATCAGGATGACAAAATCAAGTTGCAGATGATTTGAGTCAGTGCACTGTTCTTTTGGCAGCCATGGAAAATCAAGTAATTGGGTTGGCTTCATTAAAGGATCTCTATGCGTCTGGTAAGATTTTTGGGAGATTGTGGAACAATTGAAGAATCCAGTTGTTGGGAACATGGATCTATTAAGCCCTAAATAGTGGCACATTACCCCTTAATTGGGGCATATTACATTAGTGTTATTATTTTATTTATGTCAGATTGGGCCCATTAGTTGTAATTGTACCTCCTAGTCTCATATATATACCAAGGATACCTTTTCATTTGGAATCATCTTGTATTTGTAAATTTATGTGGTGTATAAGGAGGTTTCTCCCTCAAAGAGGCTTATTATCTGAAATTATCTCCTTTTCAAGGCGTTGAGTACTTATTCTGAGTTTTTTTTTATGTATTTTGATATTTGATTCTTAACATTTGGGATCAGAGATCAAGGTCTTGGGGTTTTGCTGTTGCATCTGAGACACCTTGGAATTTTCGCTATAATTTTTGTTCTACGATGTTTCAGAAGGAAATACTTGGAGGATATTTCAAATATGGATCAAGGTACGTGGGGTTAAAATTTAAGCTCCTAATGCCTTACACTTTAGGAGATATATCCTATGGAACATAGGGTTCTGGAATCATATTTAATTTAGTCATCACGGAATTACCACTATAACATTTTGTATGTGACATTTCAGAACATGAAACTCAGGGGATATTCACAGATATTATCAAGGTAGTTGTTATCTACATTTCATATTCCGGGTCATCCTAATTTTGTAGATACATCCCGTGTAAGATAGGGTATCTGACTAGTCATATTAACTAGTCTCAAATAGGTGTTCCGGGTAAAACAATGATATCTTTTTTAGTGAGTATCCAAATTAAGCGAGACTAGTTGAATTGGACATTGGACAGTTTGTTTTATTTCTGGTGAAAGTTTCAGAATCAATTATCATATATTGTGCTCTTGGAACACTTTATAAGTACACTCTCCTGGAAGGGCCAAAAATCAGCAAGGTGTGGGGAAGTTACCATAAATTCCAATTGGCACATCCAATTTTGATTACACCTATGTAATTGCAGAGAAAACATATCAGATAACTACAGAAATAAATTTTCAAACCTACAAGGGCCGAAATTTTGGAGATACAGCAGAAGAAATATCGTCTAGCAGAACCACCTCGAAATCAAGGTTTAAAAGTGATACTTGGCCAACATGCCACCAAAAAAGGGAACTTATACACCAAATAAGACTTGATACATCCCTACTTGGACTCTTAATGAAGGTGAAGAAATGCACACGGACATAAATGATTTACAAAAGAAGACAATAACAAAAGATGAACTACAAGGGATGATGGATTCAACTGAAGCTAAGTTGAAGGAAATAATGGATATTAAGATGGATGGCTTAAAAAGGGAGATCATGAAAGGATTGAAAAATTTACTAATATAGAGGCCACCTAAAAGTAAAAATGCATCCCATGAAATTCATTATGAGGAAACAAGGAAGATGAATCAAGACTGGAGAAACTCCAACTTTGGGTTGAAGACCAACCACTTTCCTAAAATTGATATGAGGAAGTTTGATGGCAAGGATCCAATCACATGGATACTTCAGATGGAGAAGTTCTTTGATCTACATGATGTGCCACACACACAAAAGGTGCAAATTTCTTATTTCTATTTAGAACCCAATGAATTTGTGTGGCATCGATGGCTTTGTTCTCGCAAATCACTTGTCACTTGGATAATTTTCACAGAAGAAATGAAAACACACTATGAGGATACAAGGAGCAATACCTTCTTTAGAAAATTGATAAATCTCAAGCCAACGGGTTCAGTTGTGGAGAACATTGAGAACTTCAAAAGATTGGATATAAAGATAACATATATTCCATATGAGCACCTGATTGATGTATTCATAGGAACTTTAAAGGATAACATTCAACATGAGGTTTGCCTTTGGTAACCCAAATCATTGGAGAATGAATTCATGGTGGAGATAAATGTTGAAAGTAAAAATATGGATATGGCTACTAGAAGGACCACTCCTAACATCTATCGAGAGAATAATGTTCCTTCTTCTAAAATACATCAAGCTACAAGGTTGACACCTAAAAAATTAGAGGAAAGAAAAGAAAAAGTTTTATGCTTTAATTGTGACAACAAGTACAGTAAGGGACATAAGTGTGGTGAGAAGAAATTATTCTACATATATTCTGAAGAGGAAGAAGAACAAGAACCATCTCAAGATGAAAACATAGAAGAGATTTATTTGGAAGAGTTGACTCCCACGATATCATGTAATGCATTGGCTAGAATTATCACTCCTCAAACCCTCAATATCGAAGGATATATCAAAATGAAAAAGTTAATAGTCCTAATTGATTCTGGTATTACTCATAATTTCATTCACTGTAAATTAGCCAAAGCTCTCAATTACTTTATATATCCAGTGCCAGAGTGTCAAGTAATAATTGCAAATGGAGGAAATATCAATTGCTTAGGAAAATTCCATAAGATCAATATTACTATGGGGGAATATGTAATTAAGAGTCCAATATATTCTATAACCATGGGTGGTGTTGATTTCGTACTAGGAGTCCAATGGTTATAATAATTGGGAACAATGGATTTTAATTTTCAAGAAATTTTCATGAAATTTTCATTGGAAGTAAAGGAAGTTGATTTAAGGGGTATCACAGGGAAACCCCGTAAGCTGATAATCTCTAATGGCATGAAAAAAGTATGGAAAAATGGGGCATCAGGGTGTAATTGTACAACTATGCTCACTAGATGTTCAAACATCTAAGCCATCTATTCCCTTAGATATACAAGGGATTATTGATAAGCATTCCAAAGTGTTTGAAGATATTCCCAGAGGTCTTCCAGCCACTCGAAATCATGATCATGTTATTCACCTAATTCCTGGGAGTGTTACTCCTAACATTAGGCCTTACAGATACCCTTATTCCCAGAAGAGTGAAATTGAGTGTATGGTTGAAGAAATGTTAGAGGTTGGCATTATTATACCTAGCCAAAGTTCTTACTCTTCAATGGTGGTAATGGTACTCAAGAAAGATGGCTCATGGCACATGTGTCCAAATTATAAAGAGATCAACAATATCACTATTAAAGATAAGTTTCCCATTCTCATCAGTGATGAATTGTTAGATGAACTACATGGAGAAATATACTTCACAAAGTTGGATCTTCGTTTAGGGTATCATCATATTAGAATGAAGGAAGAAGATTTCCAAAAAACAACATTCCAAACTCATGAAGGCCATTATGAATTTTTGGTCATTCCTTTTGGCCTTATGAATGCACCTTCCACATTCCAAAGGTTGATGAATTCCATTTTCAAGCCCTTCCTTCAAAAATTTGTGTTAGTATTTTTTGATGATATATTAATCTATAGCAAGTCTTGGGAGGATCATGTTCGACATGTTGACAAGGTGATACAACTACTAAAAGAGAAACAACTATATGAAAAACCATACCAATTTTTCTTTGTGGTGAAGGAGGTAGAGTATTTGGGTCACATTGTATCTCATGAAGGTGTCAAGGTAGACCCTAACAAGATTAAGGTCATGATGGATTGTCCAATTCCAAAAACATTGAAGAATCTTAGAGGATTTTTGGTTTTCAAAGGTTACTACCGCAAGTTTGTTCGGAACTATGGAAGAATAGAAACACCTTCAACAACATTAACTAAGAAGGATGCATTTTCATGGAATCCAGAGGCAACTCAAGATTTTGAACAAATTAAATAGGCGATGTGAAAAGATAATGTGTTGACCACACCAGACTTCACAAAAACCTTTATTGTCGAATGTGATGTCTTAGGAAATGGCATTGGTGTTGTTCTAATGCAATAAGGAAGGCCCATTTCTTTTGAAAGACAACCACTCAAGGGAAAGGACTTACACAAACCCATTTATGAAAATGAAATTATGGAAATACTGCATGCATTGAAGCAATGGCACCCGTACCTAATAGGTAGGCACTTCAAGGTTAAAACATATCATGATAGTCTTAAATACTTCTTGGAACAAAGACTTTCTTCATAAGAACAACAAAAATGGGTTACGAAGATGTTGGGTTATGATTTTGAAATCATCTACAAAAGAGGGAATTAAAATGTTGTGGCAGATGCACTCTCAAGAAAGGATGAAGATGTTGAGGCCTTTCTCTTTTTTATCTCGATCATCCAACCCGATTGGATAATAGAAGCGAGGGATGAATGGAAGAATGAAGAAAACACGTGGACTCTCATTCAAAGGTTACAACAGGATTCCAGTGCATCAGATTCATTTACATGGAAAAATTATTCACTATGGTAAAAAGATCGCTTATATTTATGTAAGAACTCCCAAATCAAATAAAAGGTACTCTTGGAATTGCACACCTCTCCGGTAGGAGGGCACTCAATATTTTTGAAAACCTACCATAGGGTCAAAAATAAAAAAAATTGGATGGCCCTAAAAATGATGTTCAAAGGTTTGTGGAAGAATGTTTGATTTTCCAAAAAAATAAGGTGGAATCAATAAAGACCCCAGGTATTTTACAACCATTAGCCATCCCAAGTTAGTGCTGGGAGGAGGTTTCTATGGATTTCACCACAGGGTTACCAAAGTATGAAGTAAAGAGTGTCATCATGGTGATTGTTGATAGACTGGCCAAGTACACACACATTTATCCACTCTCTCATCCTTTCAAAGCCAGTACATTTTCCACTACATTCATGGAGACATTCAAAGGCTACATGGAATCCCAAAGATCATTGTAAGTGACAGAGATCCCATCTTCACTGGACATTTTTGGATAGAATTAGTTTCTTGTTTGGGTACTCAATTGGCTCATAGCTCATCTTATCATCCTTAATCTGATGAACAAACCGAGATAGTGAAAAAATGTGTGGAAGGCTACCTTCGTTGCTATGTATTTGATAAAAAACATAATGGTTCAAGTGGTTACCCTTGGTAGAATGGTGGTATAACACTTCCTTTCATATTGCAACAAAAATTAAACCATTTATGGAACTCTATGGATATCACCCACCTTCCATCACTTATTCTCTAAAATAAAAATCTAAGGTTCAAGCAGTGGAAGATCACATCGAGCATCAACAACAAGCTCTCCAACTCTTGCAAAAGATTGGTACTATGGAATACAAATTGGAGTTTCCTGCATCTTCCCGAATACACCCCGTTTTCCATGTTTCATTCTTAAATAAGGTTATAGGTGACAAGATCCTAGTTCAAACTATATTTCCAAAACTTAACGAGGAATTAAAAATCATACTGGAGCCTAAGGCTATCACTGACATAAGAATTCGCTAGTTGAGGAATAGATCTATTTCAAAGTATCTCATTAAGTGGAGGAAACTACTAACTATTGAATATTCCACTTGGGAAGATGAGTGTTTTATACAACAACATCCAAAATTACCCATGCATTGTGGAAAACACTTGTCTGAAAGAGAGGGGCATGTTAAGTCCTAAATAGTCTCACATTACCCCTTAATTGGGGTATATTACATTAGTATTGTTAATGTATTTATGTCAGATTGGGTCCATTGGTTGTAATTGTACTTCCTAGTCTCCTATATATACCAAGGAGACCTTTTCATTTGGAATCATCTTGTATTTGTAAATTTATGTGGTGTATAAGGAGGTTGCCCCCTTGAAGAGGCTTATTATCTGAAATTCTCTATTTTACAAGGCATTGAGTACTTATTCTAAGGTTTTTTATGCTATTTTGATATTTGGTTCGTAACGTAAAGTGTTTAAGGTATATTTTGATGCTTCACATGTATTTATTGGAGTTGTACTTAGCCAAGCAGTTAGACCAGTTTCATTATTTAGTGAAAAGTTGAATGAGGTAAGAAATAACTACTCCACATATGATGTATAATTTTATGCAATTGTGCAAGCATTGCGACATTAGACGAATTATTTAGTGCCAAAAGAGTTTTTTTTATTTACCGATATCATTGCATTAAAATATGTAAACACCCAAAAGAAACTGAACAACAAACATGCAAAATGGGTCTCTTTCTTACAAGGATACATCTTTGTTCTGGAGAACAAATCATGATGACAAAATCAACTTGCAAATGATTTAAGTCAGCACACTATTCTTTTGAAAACCATGGAAAATCAAGTAATTGGGTTGGCTGCATTAAAGGATCTCTATGCATCTAGTAAGATTTTGGGGAGATTGTGGAACAATTGAAGAATCCAATTGTTGGGAACATGAATCTTATTAAGTGTGAATATTTTATGCAAGATGTCTACCTATTCAAAGGAAAACAAATATGCATTCCAATTGGTTCAATGAGGGAAAATATTATCAGAGAAGTTCATAGTAGTGGTTTGGCGCGACATTTTGGGAAGGATAATACACTAGCCTTATTCAAAGATAAATATTAATGGTCAAATATGAAAAATGATATAAGCATGCATGTGGAGCGGTTTAGGATTTGTCAAATGGCTAAAGGACACTCACATAACACAGGGTTGTATATGTCATTACCCATGCTCACAGACCCATGTACAAATCTAAGCATGGATTTTGTGTTGGGGTTCCCAAACACACATCGAGGTAATGATTCTATTTTTGTGGTTGTTGATAGATTCTCTAAAATGGCTCATTTCATTGCTTGCAAGAAAACTAGTGATGCATTGAAGGTGGAAGAATTGTGTTTTTTAGAAATTGTTAGATTGCATGGGGTTCCAAAAAATATTACCTATGATAGAGATACTCAATTCTTGGGTCATTTTTGGAGGAATTTATGAAACAAAATGGGGACTAAATTATAGTTCAACAATTCCTATCACCCCCAAATAGAGGAGCAAACCGAGGTAGTAAATTGGATTTTGGGAAACCTGTTACGAATCATTGTTGGAGAGAATCCCAAGTAGTGGGATTTGGATTTACCTCAAGAAGAATTTTCCTACAATAGTTCAATGAATGATCTAAAAGTAAATCCCCATTTCAGTTTGTTTATGGTAGAAATCCTATGGGTGTCCTAGATTTGGTGTAGCTACTACTTGAGGATAGGATCATTGATGATGAAGAAGCATTTGCAAAACACATTTAACAATTGAAACAACATGTGAGACAAAAACTGCAGTCCATTAATGAACATAACAAATTATAAAAGATTCTCACTAATGATACCAACTATTCAATGAAGGTGATTTGGTGATGGTTTATTTATGGAAAGAGCGGTTTCCTAGAGGAATCTACCAAAAATTGAAGTATAAGAAAATTGATCCTTGCAAGATTCTCAAGAAATTTAACGGAAATGTTTATAAGGTCGATTTACCAGTGGATCTCAATATTTCCCCTATGTTTAATGGTTTTGATTTGTATACCTTCCAAGGGGACAATCCAGGTAATGACAGTGAGGTGGAGGTGGATTGGAAATAGTTCATTCCGAGCAAGAAAAAGGACAATATTGCACATATTTTAGATAAGAAGACCCTTCATACTCGACAAGCCCAATACAATTCATATCTGGTCCAGTGGGAAGTCGTAGAAACAACAAAGAGTACATGGATTACAGAGGGTGACTCGTTGAACCTAGATCCCATTAAGTGGAAATAGTTTGAAGACAATAACTTGTAGGAGTTGCGATCTTTTCAACAAAAGGAGAATGATGCAGGTATTTCTGAGGGACATGAATTTTGAATTGGTTATCCGTTTGGGATGAAATTTTATTGGGAGTTCCATCTCAAAGAGTTCAATGTCATGCCAATTTGATCCTTCAGATCATACATTGTTTCAACACTTTTTTGGGGGCCAAAATCCTTCATATTATGCCTCAAATTGGGGTTTTATTGTTTTTACGGGAATTTTTAAATTTTTAATTATCATTTATCTCTTAGTTTATGAACCTAATGATACCAGATGATGTAGCCAATAAACTTGGATTCATTCAAAAGATCTAAAAAACCATGCAAACACACAAGAATGGAAAATACCTATCTTTTATTCCTTCTCCATCCTAACTATTACAATGGAAGTTCAACCCCTTATAACTACTACCTAAGATTTTCGAAAAGAATTGAGTTTAGAAAAAAATAGAAAATTTTAGGAAATTCTCGCATGACTTTAAAATTAACCAATAACTAAGAGCTAACTAGAGTGACACTATTTGTCAACTCGCTTTTCTTATTAGGTTCATAAACTAAGAGATAATTGATAATTTGAAATTTAAAATTTAAAAATTCTCGTACAAAATTTAAAACTCTAATTTTAGGCCTTATATGAAGGAATTTGGCCCCGTAAAAGTGTCGAAACAATGTCCAATCTAAAGGGTCAAATCAACACGACAGTGAACTCTTTGAGACACAACTCCCTGTAAAATTTCAGCCCAAATAGATAATCGAGTCAAAATTTATGAACCTCGAAAATCCCTGCATCATGAAGGGATTCGATGTATCTCTCCCACCTTTTTCAATCTTTGTTTCTTCCTTATATTCCCTCAAATCCTAGGGATTTTCATGTTTATTAAGATATTGGGGTTTCTCTGAAAAAAGGGGTTTATATTCTTCTCAACAGTGGTCATGATTATAGCTATTCTCTTGGAAATATCAACTAGTTCGAGCTTCCAAACTTTCAGATATCCCTTTTTCTTCAACAATGGATGTTTCTTGGTGCTCCTCATCCATTTGGTGGATTGTAGCTACTTCTTAACCCTTTTTTTGTTGATATCAGGATCAACAAGGTATGACTCTCTAATAGATTTCCTAAGTCAAGGAATCATATATTGCACCTCAAACCACCAAAAAAACAAATAAACCTACTCTGATACCAATATGATCTCTAAACCATGGTGGATATTCCAACGATTCACTCACCAAAGAAAATCCAAACTTAAAATGAATACAATGATCCTATGCTTTGCCATGTGACTATGTTTTTGCATTTTTTTAACACTAGAAAAGATAAAAACACACCATTCATATTATTTAACAAACATGAAATAAAAAATAGACTAAAATAATAAGAAACATAGGATGGAGAACAAATATTTACCCAAGAAGCTCGTACTAGAAATAAACATTCAATTAAGGATTGTGCCTTATGTCTTCTTATATTATGCAGATTGCAATACAAAATACAAAGATTTCCAAGATTACCGTGAATCCATTAGACATTATACCCTTACACATTTCCTTACAACATGTTTCTATCTCTCTACTCTATTATCACCTCCTCCAGACTCCTCCTCATATTATGGAATTGTCAATGAGTAGTGAAAAAGTGAACCTTCTTCCCTCCTTTTGTTGGGTTTTTTATATCTAGAATCAGGGTTAGGATTATGTTTAGTGTTTAGAAGCCCTCTTAGAACCTCCATATGTTTCTATAAGTCTTTAGTGGATTATTTTAGACATTTCTAAGTATTCATATTCAAATTATGATGAGTAAACATGGTCTCCACATGGGCATGTGGGGAATATTAGGACTGATACCTTGTTGAGGCATGAACTTTCTCATACAAACTTTGTTTTAGGTGTGCAATAGCTCATTTGAAATATCTCAATTAGAAAAAAAAATCATAAAGGATTAAGAGAGCCTATAGAAACCCTAATCCATTGCAAGCCAAAAAAATTGTATAGGGCCTCAAAAGTCCACTAGAAGTTTTTGTCCCAAAATTTAACAAAATCAAGGCCATCTCTGAGATGTGTGAATCCTAATATATCCACTTTAGAGAATAAATAATTTTGTATGGTTCTTATGTAGATCCATTTTGGATAAGTTATGGATGGCCTCATTAGCACAACCATTATGTTAGTAGAAGGCATCACTCCCTTGTGGATTCTCCCATTGGCATAAGGACCATGGCTTGTTGGAGCTTCTATGTTGTCGTTCCATAGAGGAAGGAGGGAAGGTAAAGAGTGAGTGAGGATTGAAAATGATAAACCATTATGTTAGTAGGAGGCACCACTCCCTTGTGGATTCCTCATTGGCGTAAGGATTATTATATATTGAATCTTATATGTTGTTGTGGACCACTTTTCTGAACCGATGTAAGAATAATGGTATATTGCAGCTTCTATGGACAAATTTTCTCTACCAATGAGGGATAGTAATTTTTGTATAAAGAAATATTTTTTAATAGAAATAATTCCAAGATGCACATATGTTAGGCATATCCAACTTAGTAATGAGTTTCTTTTAGGAAAGAATGTGAAAGGGGTATGATGGAGTACTAATAATGATAATTTTTTATTTTTTCATAGAGGGAGGGGAGGGGGAAGCACCGTAATCAATCAACTATTATGTTAGTAGGATTCACTCTCTTTTGGCTACCCCCATTGGCATAAGGATCATGGTATATTGGAGTTTATATTTTTTCATGGATCACTTCTCTCAACTAGTATGGGATATAAACTTTTGTATAAAGAGGTATTTATGTCATAGAAACAATTCCAAGATGCAAAGAATTTTTGTATAGAGAATATGGATAGATATTAGGCATGTGAAAATGGGTACTACGAAATACCATTCCACTAAGTTTTTTTTTTGTTATTTGCATAGAGGGAGGAGAGATGGATATCAACAAGCATACTCACACCACAACTAATCAACCATTATTTTAATATGAGGCACCATTCCCTTGTGGTTTCCCTAATTGGAATATGAATTTTGGTATATTGGAGCTTATATGTTGTTGTGAACCACTTCTTTCAACCAATGCGGGAGAGTAATTTTTGTAGAGAGATGTATTTTTTGATAGAAACAATTCCAAGATGCACAAATGATAGCAATATTAAACATATTAATGAGAATGTTTTTTGGAAGGCACATGATAGGGGTATTATGGAGTACTACCAATGATAAAAATAAAAAAAATCACAAAGGGAGGGGGAAAGGTCGAGCAATAAACATATTCACACTACAACAAATCAACCACTATTTTAGTAGGAGGCACCACTCCCTTGTGGCTACCCCAATTAGCATAAGGATGATGGTATATTGGTTATTATATGTTTTCATGGAACATATTGGTTCTTTTAGATACCTAGGGTCTACAAAAGGTCTCCAACAATGGTCTACAGTAGTCTTGTATGCTAGCACATTCAACCTTCCATGTGAAGGAGGTCTCACACAAGGATATTGGATAGTTTTTGATTAATTGATGTGAAAAGTATTGAATATTTAGTGGAAGTGTGGAATCCATTAGTTAACCTTAAGTGTATTCATTTAACATAATAGGACTTAAAGCATACATAGTAGAACCAAAAATATAGGTATCATCAAGATACATCACAACAAGATACACGGGAGAATAATATTCTTATGTTATATGAAGAAAAATAGATATCACATCTCATACTGGTAAAAACATATACATTCACCAAGTATATAAATAACAACAATCATGATTGACTAACATAATGGGAAACTAAATAAAACTAGTTCTTGAACTGGCATTAAATAGTGGCCTTCACACACACACACACACACAAGTGAATAAGGTGGTTACATAATATTATTCAATATACTAGAATCTGTGAATTGTAACTCACTTATACAAAAAGGGTTTATGACTTTAGTAATATACACGAAAGGTATGTGAGACTTGCCACATAGGTTTTATGACACGATTCCTTGGATTCTACATACTCAAGATTTTGTAGCTCCATGTCCTCCACAGATTCATATTCCATTTATAATGGCTCTACACTAGTACTTAGGAAACATTGGACCTTAAAAACTCCCCGATCACACATTGTAACTCATCCTTGAGTTGGGTTTTGGATCTTACTCTTTAAAAATGGGCTCTAAGTTAGAGATTTCGTAGATATCAACATCTGTAAACCTATTGACCTCATCAATCACTAAGTTATAAGCGATCATAGAATCATCTAGATTCCATGTAGACTTTGTCACAAATGTCTCTATAGTGTCTCACCCTACAAGCATGGCCTCCATTAATGCTTGCAGGTTGGATTATTCTCTTAGCTTGATTTTCTTTTCCACCACAAACTAGGATTGTTCTTTCCTACACGTGTCTTACCTCGTTAAACAATATCTTATCATGTTCATTCATAAACGGGATTTTAAAAATTGTGAAAAGTAAAGATAATGTATTATAGGTATTGGGGGGATGCAAGGTATAGAGGGGTTTGTAGGTATTGGGAGTTATAAAAGGGGTATCTAATAAAAATTAGGGATATCTAGTAAAATCAAGGAATTATTATTATTATTATTGGAAATATATATTGGGAGGGTGGTTTAAAAAACATATTTTGGGAGGTATTTATCAATATTTAGTTAAATTAGGGGTATTATTTAATATCCCATGAATGCATGTGATATGACACAAGTTCACTAAGTGAATTCCTTGTGTTCTTTCCATGCTATAACCCTTGAAATATTCCCCATCTTCTTCTTCTCATCCTCTAGATCATATTTCTTCTTCGCATCCCAAAGCATATTTATTTAAAGATAGGATTTAAAATTCTTCCATATTGTCATTGGTATCTAATTTTGTTTCTTATACATAAAAATTTCATACTCCTCTAGTAAGTCAATTTTCTACTAAATCTTTTGCGTAGGTTTTACCAAGATGTCACTATGCGTTTGAAATTTTTCCCATAAGTTCTAGCACTTGTGGCACAACCACATTAGGTTATCTATATGTACTTGAGCTTTAGTAATCATAGCATCAATTATTTATATGCACCTAATGTATTGGCTTCTGCAACTACCATCGATTCCTCTTTCTACTTTTTCTTTATTGTTTGTCTTTAATTTTCTTATAGTGCTAAATCAAGAAACCCTTTCTTTTTGTGTGTGATTTGGTGCAAGGTTGCAATAATCTTCATGATTATGTTTCTTAGTTGTTGGGGCATCTTAAAATATTCAAGTAGGTGAGGGAGTACCTCCTCAAAAAAAATTGAAAAATTCTTACTATGCCATTAAAGATTTGTCATGGACCTCTACTTCTCTTTCTCTTATATATACAACCTATTTCATAGTTCTCCCTAATTCTATGGTGGCATACTCAACTTGATTTTTCCAATGTACTTCATTCTCCATGTACCTCTCTTCATGTTTATGAAGCAACTCTTTTTCTCCTTCCTAATTCTCCACTTTCTCCTTTAGGTATAGTTTTTGGATATGTAGGTCCTTAATGTAGTCATACTCCTAAACCTATATTTAATTTACTTGATCAACTTAGTTATAATGTTGGCTAAGGAGGGAAGGTCCATTCTTCAAAGGTCTATAACATGTTACATTTGGATTTTGTCTCCCTTTAAAACCCATCATATGGCAATTATCATCATGGTTCAAGATGTAGAAAGAGCGAATAACCATCTAGAAGATAATCAATTATCCATACTACCCAAAAAAAACAAAAACCAATGTAAATAAATCAAAGAGAGAAGAGATCGGGTAACTATACCCTGTGATCCCACGTCTAGTGATGATCTCCTTGTGCTCGAAAGTTCCACTGACTGCATGTCTCCTCCCAAGGTTGACCTGCATCCAAAGATAGGAAAACAAATAAATACAAGCATGTTATTACATACATAAGTTAGGGTTAGATGTTAGAATACTAAGTAGAAATCAATAAAAATACTCAAGACACCATCATTTGGGACACGAAAATGTAATTCTTTTATTCATAATACAAAGATTATACCTTGCAATCTGATACGGCCACCATTCTGCGAACTTGGTTCAGGATCCTCTTTACCATGCTCCAAGTGCACCTTGTATGAAATTATTATCTCAACCTTCTGATTACTTCTATGGAATAAAATGGGTTAAATGGAGGAAGAAGGGGTTGATGAGGGAATGTTGAGGCAATTTCTCACAAAAGGAAGCAATATCTTGGGCAAGGAGGGGAACTGAAATCAGGCAGAGTTTCATTGTTCTTATGCTTAGATGTGAAATGAGAACCCAAAACCTCCTTTTATATGACAAAAGTATGGTTATTCAGTTGGGTGATGGGCTATAGTAGGTGAATTAGTTGGAAAACTTCCAAAAGCCCGTAAATTTCAACGAATTCCTTGCAACTTTTTATTTTTTGCAACATTTGAAAGTATATGTGGGTTGTAATGGTGAAACATGCATATGTACGTGAGATGTAGTGGTGCAACAAGCGTATGTATGTGGGAAATGATGGTGCAATGCATGTACATATTGTAAAAAATGGTTTTTTAAGAAGAGCTTCTCAGCAGTGCTTTGGAAAAATATGCAAGTAAGAGGGTCAAGGCCATGTATGCACGAGTAGGGAAATTTAGGGCTATCACAGATGCCCCATAATGTGTGAGGTTAGAAGAGAAACTAATGGAAAAAATACACTACAATATCTTCACCAATGTACGAAATCAAGTGAGCCTGGGACTAGAATTCGGTAGGTTCCATCTACAAAACAACAAAATCTCTCTCCGATGCGGGCACACCTTGTTGGAAAATATTTAACAGAGAGCGAATGGAAAATATTTAACAGGCAATGAATGATTTTCATTGATGGCAAGTACAACAATGAAGATAGCATGAGTACAGGAAATTTGTAACAGACAGGCAAACAAAAGATAAGTTCAGGAAGATCAAATGATCGAAGGCAACGCAACATTGATCGAATGATCGAAGGCCCGTAAAGTTTTAGAAGAATTTCTGATCGTTGGATCTCATTCAAAATTCCTGAAAGAACGAGGGCCGTTAGATCTGAATGTAGACAAGAAGAGCGTTGAAGAGAAGGACAGATCTTAGACGCTAGATCCAAGCGCAGGACTCGACCATCGTTGGATCAAGGAGAACCTGCACTCCTTTTAAAGTATAACAAGGAGAAGCGGAAGTACAAAATTCTGAAAGAAGGAGGACCGTCCATTTACAGGTAGGACACGTGGGGATAGATCATCATTTCACTGACTGGAGAGTCAAAGGAACAGGGTTCCCTAACCTCTCGAATCACGATATGTGAAATCACGATTTAATCTGAGCCGTCAGATCAAGGTTGAATCTGGACCGTTGATTCTAGTCCATGTTGGAGTTTTGGGGATTGAGAGTTGGAGATGTCAAAGATTATTTACAATAGGAATCCCAATATCGTGATATGAGAAATCACGATTTAATTTGAGCCATCAGATGAAGGTTGAATCTGGACCGTTGATTCCAATCCATGTCGGTGTTTCGGGGATCGAGAGTTGGAGATGTCAAAGATTATTAACAACAGGAATCTCGATATCGCGATATAATCTGAACCGTCAGATCAAGGGTGTATCTGGACCATTGATTCCAGTCCATGTCGGTGTTTCACGGATCGAGTGTTGTAGATGTCAAAGATTATTAACAACAAGAATCCCGATATTGCGATATGCGAAATCACGATTTAATCTGAGCCGTCAGATCAAGGTTGAATTTGGACCGTTGATTCCAGTCCATGTCGGAGTTTTGGGAATCGAGAGTTGGAGATGTCAAAGATTATTAACAACAGGAATCTCGATATCGTGATATGTGAAATTGTGATTTAATCTGAACCGTCAGATCAAGGGTGATTTTGGACCGTTGATCCAGGTCCATTTCGGTGTTTCGCGGATCGAGTGTTGGAGATGTCAAAGATTATTAACAACAGGAATCTTGATATCGCGATGTGATAAATCATGATTTAATCTGAGACGTCATATCAAGATGTGATCTGGACCGTTGATCCGACTCCATTACGGAGTTTCGTGGATCGGGACTT
This sequence comes from Picea sitchensis, assembly GCA_010110895.2. NCBI lineage: Eukaryota > Viridiplantae > Streptophyta > Pinopsida > Pinales > Pinaceae > Picea > Picea sitchensis. The sequence goes on from SNQJ01S0030027.1 coordinate 41,673, forward strand.
TGAAGTGACAAAAAAACTGAACTTCAAGAATGTCGAAATTGCGATTCAATCTCAGTCGTTGAATCAAGATCATATATGGACCATAGAATCATAGGACATGTGGCAAGCGATCAAAATTTCACTAACTTGGGTTCAACAGAGCATAGTGTTGAAAATCACGAAATATGAAATCGCAAAATCACTTTATGCATAAGCCCGTGGTCATAGCCATTGATCACATCAATGGAAGATGGAGGTAGAAGCTAGAGGTGCTAAGCTTGGCCACAGAAATGCCGAAATGAATGCAAGATCTCATGAATCCAATCCAACGGTGTAGGTGAATGTGAACAAAGATCGAAGGGTTATTGTTCTCTCTCATAGTTAACTCCTCAGTTACAAATCTGTTAGAGAAACAGACTCATGATTGCCAATCAGTTGGCGTTTCAGTTGCTTGGACAATTGTCTTTATTTTGCCTAAGGAAATGTGAAGTGGAACTTTCGTGGATGAGTGTATAAAAGAAAATGAGACAGACTGTGTGTGGTTGGTTGTTCTGTATGAAAAATGAATGAAACTATAAGAAAGGGAAAATCATAGAATGTCCGGTGTGAGATGGAGAATATGCATAGTGTGAGATGAAACTCAGAGAAGAGTAAAAGAGGATGAAGAGAAGTTAAAGCAGAGAAGAATGACAGAACAAGTTGATGTAGAGAAGACCTACTGAAAAGACAGAGGAAGAGAAGAAAAAAAGAACAGTTAGTAGAAGACCAGATTTACAGAACAAAGAAAGATTGGTAAGAATTCATTTATCTGTGTAGTTGACTGTTTATTTATTCATTAATATTTTAGGGAGGTTGGGAGGTGCTCGGGAGGACTGTTTTCCTTAGAGGTTCAAGTGAGAAATTGAACATAGGAAGTTGTAGCTTCCATCTGGTTGCAGCTAGAGAAACTAGGGTGGCAGGGTGGTGCAAGGGAGAACAAGTGTTCTCTGTTATACAGGTTGGAGCCTGTGTAACTGGAAGTTGGTGCTTCCATCCAATTGGTGCTGGAACATTAAGGGAGTTGGTGCTTCCTTCTAGTGGGTGCTAGAGAAAGAAACCCGAGAGAGTTGGTGCTCTCAAACAAGTTGTAGCTTGTAAAACATGGTAGCAACCTCACATTGAGTTGGTTCTTCAATTATAGATGATGTACAAAAACTTAAGGTGCCTATCATTTCGAGAAGAAGAAGAGGTTTTCTCCTTTATGGGTTTCTAAGTGAAAATATGTCTGTGTATACCTTATGTGTGGTGATGCTCTTTACTTTTACTGTCTATATGCTATATATTTTTGATGATCACTTGAAGAAAGTGTAATATTTTTAATAGACTTAAAATTGTTTTAAGCACAATAACAGCGATTCACCCCCCCTCTCGGTTGTCTTATTAATTTCAACAATTGGTATTAGAAGCCCGGAGCTTCTTTTATTCAAAGGTAGTTCTGTAAGCTTAAACATGATGAATCATGAAGGGACTTCAGCCTCTAATCCCCCTTTGTTTTATGGAACAAATTTTGCCTTACGGAAGATTAGAATGAGAACATACTTAGCGGCCTTAGGTGTTAATGTTTGAGATAATGAGACTAGATATACAAATCCTGTTGTGCTAGCCTCCAAGGATGATAAGTTGGGGGTTTAGTTTTAATGTAAAGGGATGAATGCTATCTTAGATGGACTTACTAAAGCTAAGTTTGTAAAAGGCCGATGCATCTTGGAAATCTCTTTATAGCCAAATCAATGTGGGATAAACTTATTGAAGTTATGAAGGAAATGAAAGTAAAAGATGCCAAACTTCAAACATCTGATTGAAATTTGAACAACTAAAGATGAATGAAAGATGAAACAATTAGCAAGTATTTTTAAGAGTTGAAGACATAAAATGCCATGAAGGGTCTTGGTGAAGTTTGACTCACTCTTAGTTTAGAAGATTTTTAGATCTCTGCACATTTAATCCAAAAGTTCACAACGTAGAAGAATTAAATGATCTTAAAACTCGTCATTAATCAACTTCTAGGAACTCTAGCTTTGCATATGAAATGAGAATAAAAGCGAAGATAAATCGATTACTAGAGAAGCATCTTTTAAAGCAGGACAAGAATATTGATTGAAATTAGATGATATTGAGGAAAAATGTGTGAGAACGTTAAAGAAAGGTTCAGGAAAATATCAGGGAAGTTGCCTTCAAATGCTTTAATGGTAAGATAGGTCATTTGCATCTAAATGTGTACCCATATGAAAAGGACCCGAGAACCGATGATGAAAAGTACAAATACAAAATATAATAGAAGAAAGAAAAGTTTAGTTGCAAATAATGACAATTCCTCGAGGACACCGATAGTGACTCATCCTGTGATAAGGCAAATGACTTCATGCATATGGCCAAGGAGGATTATGATAATAAATCCTGATGATGATGATAATGATGAAAAAGCTGTGGTTGAATTGGAAGCAGTCGATGCAACTGGAAGAAATTGATAGACTTCGAGAACTAAGAGCAGAAAAGCAAAAAATTGTTGACCTGATTCGAGAAAAACTGATAAAAAACTTGATGAAGACTTTGCTCTGCTTGAAAGTGGAATTAGAAGGCAAAGAAATAGAAGACATCTTGAAACAACAATTGTGGAAAAGAAAGTTAGGTGTGAAGCCTTAGAAAAAGAAATAGTAAAACTAGAAATGGAAAATTTAAAGGATTGTATCATCAAAATCATAGAAGTATTAAAGAGCCTCCCAGGAAGAATTAACCTCCATTCTAAATTAGCAAAATTCAATTTGAAGAAAATTTTGGATTGGGATATGAAGAAGGATCAAGTAGTGATCATCCAAAATGTCTGAGATCTATCAAGTGTGTCAAATCCTCAAACATTAGAGAATAACTGATCCTCTGCCGAGAGAAACAAAGAAGGAAAATTATCCACCAAGAAGAAATGAAAAAATAGGTGAATTTGTAGACCCGAGAAAGATTATTGGCATGTGTGAGAGTGGAGTCCTCAAAGAGACAAAATTTTTCAAAGGTACAAATATTTTTTCTATGGTTATTGTTTTCTCTGCTCTAATTTTAGTCACAAAGCTATAAAGCTGTTCTTTAAGATTTTTGATATGAACAATCAAGATATTCAATTAATAACTATCTTCCACAACAAAGATTGAACACAAGCAACAAACAATCCTGATTATAAATCATGTGATGATTGGGAGAAGGACATAGGTGAAACACAACAACATATATGGCGCATAACAATCGTTATGATCTGATATTCAGTGAACCAAAATGTTACAAGTGCCATAACTATGGTCATAAAAGAAATTTGCTGTTGTTTAAGGAAATACAATTCAGATTTGATCCCCACTCTTGAAAATGTCAAAGTTTGGAAAGAGAAGAAAGTAGATGACAAGTGTGGAATAGTGCTATCATCCAAAGGAAAAAGAATCCCTAGAATATTGACAGTGGATACTCCAAACACATGTTGAGATCACGAGAAGTAAGTTTCTAACTCTAAAGGATAGCAAATCGAGAATGTAACCTTTGGAAATGTTGCACCAGGAAAGGTAAAAGGTGAAGGAATTGTAAGTTTGTGTAGCGAGGAAGAAAAGCTCAAGATGTATTGTTTGTAGAAGATTTGAAACATAATGTTCTTAGTGGTGATCAAGTTTGTGACCGAGGTGTGAAGTTGTTTTTACCTCTAAAAAGGCAGCAGAATCAAATCTGTGGATTCAAGTTAGCTAGTTGCAAAAGGTATAAGAGTAGAAAACAATGTCTATGTTTAAAAGAAGAAGAAGAAGAAGAATGCCACTTAAGCAAATATGATGAAAGTTGGTTGTGGCATAGGGGCAGTCACCTAGAATTTTGATCACATAATCAAACTCATAAACAATGAAATGATAAAAGATCTTCCGAAGATATCAAAAGCCATATGACTCTGTTTGTAAATCATGCCAGATAGGAAATCTTACTATGACACAGTTCAAATCTAAAAAAAAAAAAAAAAAAAAAAAAACCTCTCCGGTTAGTACATATGGATTATGTGGTCCATCGAGGAAAGAAAAGGTACATGAAAAGAAATTACTTTATGTTGATTATTGATAGGCTATTCTAGACTAACTTGGGTTTCCTTTTGAAGAAAAATATGAAGCATTTGAAAATTCAGTATTTAAGGTCAACATTGAGAATCAAACAGAGAAAAAGATTAAAAATGATGGAGTGCGATGGGGGAGAGCATTTGGTTGAGAGACTTCAAAGAGTTACGTGATAAGCATGGGATCAAAAAGAGTATATACAATTCCAAAGACTCCACAAATGGAGTTGTTGAGAGCCAAAATAGGTCAGTACAACAAATGGCAAGATCAGTGATGAATGAAAGGAACATACCTGAAATATTGGGTAGAAGCAATTCATACAATCTTCATATCTTAACAAATCTCATCTTAGACCACAGAGTGACAAAGGCCCTTATGAACTTTGGTTTGGGTGTATGCCTCAATCAAGCATTTTTAAAGTCTTCGAGGGTAAATGTTATATCAAGAACAATGATGAAAATATTGTAAAATATGATGTACACAGGGCTGATGAAGGTATCTTCTTGGGTTATACTACAAATAGTAAAGTGTACATATGCTACAATAAGAGAATGCACAAATTAGTTGATTGTATGGACATAAAAAGTTGATGAAAACCAGTCGAGAAATGTAGCGATGTTTGAACCAAGAACAAAATCTGATTGAAGATGAAGATGAAGCAGGTCAAGATGGCGAGAGAAAGAGAAGAGTCTAGATGAGATGAAGATACAAATATTCCGTGACACAAATAAGAAGAAGCAAAAATCACCACTTCGATTGATTAGAAATAATCATCACAGAAAATGATGCTTGGGGATATAAATAGAAGAGTTGAACAAGAAGAAATTGATTAAGACTAGAACAATCTCATATTTGCCTTTTATCTATGACCCCAAACACAAATTTTGAAGCTAGCCAAGAAGATAATTGGATTAGAGCAATGAATGAAGAGCTTGATGATTGAGAAGAACAATACTTGAGGGCTTGTCCATAGACTGAAGATAAGAATGTAATAAGGTTCCAAATGGGTGTTCAAATGGCAGTGAAAAAAAGGACAAGTTGTTAGAAATAAGCAGTTAATTAGTCTATATAAGGGATATTATGCACAAGTTGAAGATTTAGGACTTTGATGAAACTTTGCACTGATGGCAAGATTTGAAGCTATCATAATATTTCTTTCTATTCATATCCATAAGAACTTTAGTTTATTAGATGGATGTTAAAGTCAACATTTAATGGAGATCTAGAGGGAAAAGTATATAGAACCTTTGAAAGTTCATTGACAGACAATCTAATTATGTTTGTAAACTGAAGAAGGCCTTATATGGACTAAAACAAAGCACCACAAGCAGGTAATTATAGGCTGGACCATTCTACAAAGAAAAGGAGTTCAAGAAAGATGCTTGTTGTGATAACCTTTAAATAAGTTAGAAGGTGATAATTTACTAGTTGTTTTGGTTTATGAATGATAATATTTTTGCATTTTGTACTAATGAATCATCTGTCGGTTATTTTCTAATTCTATGCAAAGCAAATTTGAAATTTCCATGATAGAGGCATCATATTTTCTTGGCTTACAAAACTTTGTTTTACTTGTAAACCAAAGCTCTGCAGGAATCTTTATTTCTCAAGAAAATATTTGAAAGAGATGTTGAAGAAATTTGAATGGAAGATTCCTCTATAGTTAGCACACCTCTGGTGGTTGGTTTCAAGGTGAGTAAAGATGATATCTCACGATGTTGATCAAAGGACATATCTCTCCATGATAGGTAACATACATTACATCAACATCCGTCACGATATATAATGCAAAGGCATTGGAATGGTAGGTCATTTTTGATTTCTCTAAGCAAAAATTCATTTGGTAGCTATCAAAAAGGATATTTAAATACTTAAGGGAACAATGACTTATGGACAGTGGTATCCTAGAAATCGAGAATTTCGGTTAACTACTTATTAGGATGCAACTAGGGCTGTGTTGATGAAGAAAAAGCACCAGTGGAGGCATCTTTACGGGTGACTCATTGATTCACGTGGCTTAATAAAAGCAAGGATCCATTTCATTATCCCTCTGGAAGGCATAATACATTGTTGTTGCTACTTATTGCACACAAATTTTATGGATAGTAAAAACTCTTGCAGATCCTAAGGTAACTTACAGCGATCCTATTCCAATTCATTGTGATAACACAGGTGCATTAGATATAAAATCTTGTTCCTTTCATTCCAAGACCCATATTCCAATAAAGTACCATTTTCTGACAGAACAAGTTACAAACAAAATTGTTCGGTTGAATTATATTCCTTCCAAAGAAAAGATGGTTGATATCTTTACTAAACCATTAGCGGTGACCCCTTTTGGATATCATACGATCAAAAATTGGGGGTTATAATTTCTTCTATCTAATCTGTTCACGTGGTCGGAAGTGCTGTGAATATAAATTGTATTTCCAAATTCTTATAGTGGAGTAAAGGGAGTATGTTTGCTGGATGGGGAAGAATGTTTCTTCTTTGACATTGATGTCAAGGGGAAGAAGTTGCAGAGAGTGAGGAGGAGTCTGAATGCATGTGGGTGCATGTGTTACCATCAATGCCAAAGGGAGATTGTTGGCAAATATTTGACAGACAACTAATGGAAAACATTTAACTTGACAACAAATGCTTGTCATTGATGGAAAGTACAACAATGAAAGATGGCATGAGTACGGAAATTTAGACAAGAAAACAAAATATAAGTTCAGGAAAGTTGAATGATCGAAGGCGAATGAACGAAAGCAACACAACTTTGATCGAGTGATCGAAGACCCATAAAGTTTGAGAAGCATTCCTGATCGTTGGATCCCATTCAAAATTCTCGAGAGAAGGAGGAGGGCCGTCAGTCCCCGAATGTAGACAAGAAGAATGTTGAAGAGGAGACCCAGATCTTAGATGTTAGATCCAAATGCAGGACCCGACCACTGTTGTTGGATCTAGGAGAACCTGCATGCCTTTTAAAATTATAACAAGGAGAACTATAGTACAAATTCGAAGAAGGAGGAATCCTCCATTCTGGAGTGCAGGACCGTGAGGATAGATCGTCATTTCAGCATTGAAGTCAAAGGAGCAGTTCCCCTAACTCGAAATATTGATATGCGAGAGAATGTGATTTTAATCTAAACGTCGGATCAAGGTTGAATCACGGACGTTGATTCAAGTCCGTAATAGGAGTTGGGATCGAGAGTTGGAGATGTCAAGGTATTTACAATACAGGAATCGTCTCGTGATATGTGAAATCATGATTTAATCTAAGCCCGTTAGATGGGTTTGATCTGGATCGTTGATTCCAGTACATGTAGGAGTTTTAGGGATCGAGAGTTGGGAGATGTCAAAGATTATTATAGCAGGAATCCCGTCGCGATATAAATCGCGATTTAATCTGAACCATGGAATCAGGGGTGAATCTGGACCATGATTCAGTCCGTAATAGATGTTTTGTGGGTCGAGTGTTGGAGATATCAAATATTATTAACAACGCATGAATCGATATCGTATTATGTGAAATAAATTTAATCTAATTTTATCGGATTAAAGGTTGAATTTGGACCGTTGATTCCGGTCCATGTCGGAGTTTAGGGATGTCGAGAGTTGGAGATGTCAAATATTATAACAATAGAATCTAGATATCCCGCGATATGTGAAATCTTTGATTTAATCACGAACCGTCAGATCAAGATGTATTATGGACCGTTGATCCCAGTTCATTTCAGTGTTTCGTGGATTAAGTGTTGGAGATGTCAAAGATTATTAACAACGGGAATATCGATATCGCGATGTCTTGAAATCGCGATTTATCTGGCCGTCGAGATCAAGATGTAATCACGGACCATTGATCGGAGCTCCATTCACGAGTTTCTTGGATCCGGGACTTTGAAAGTGACAAAAACTTCAAGAATACATCAATCGATTCAATCTCGGTCGTTTAGATCAAGATCAGATTTAGACCATGGAATCACGCAGGAAATGGCAGCAGCGATCAAAATTTCGCGACTTGGGGTCAACGGAGCATAGTGTTGAAATCCACGAAATGAGAAATCATGGCGGCTTTGTGCATAAGCCCATGGTCATAGCCATTGATCACATTGATGGAAGATGGAGGTAGAATCTAGAGGTGCTAAGCTTGGCCACATAAATGCCAAAATGAATGCAAGATCTCAAGAAGCCAATCCAACAGTGTAGGTAAATTTGAACAAAGATGAAGGGTTCACCCGATTTCTCTCACACATGTTTAACTCCTCAGTTACGAATCTGTATGTGAAATAGACTCATGATTGCCAATCGGTTAGGCGTTTGATTGCTTGGACAATTGTCTTTCTCTTTTGCCCTAAGGAAATGTGAAGTGGAACCACCGTGGATGAGTGTATAAAATAAAATGGGAGCCTTGTAGCCTTGTAGCAGGACTAGCGATGGTTGGTTTCTCTTGTATGAAAAATGAATGAAACAATAATAAAGGGAAAATCATAGAATGTGTGGTATGAGATGGAGAATATGCACAGTGTGAGGTGAAACTCAGAGAAGAGTAAAATAGGATGAAGAGAAGTTGAGCGGAAGCCGAGAATGATAGAACAAGTTAATCTGAGAAAGACACGGTGAACTGACCCGAGGAGGAAGAGGAGAATTGCAGTACAATTTGTTGAAGATCGGATTTACAGAACAGAGAAAGGATGGTAATAATTGATTTATCTGAGTAGTTGACTATTTATTTATTCATTAATATTTTAGGGGGGTTGGGATGTGCTCGGGAGGAATGTTGTTGTCCTCAGAGAAGGTTCAAAGCCGAGAGCGAACACAAGAAGTTGTAACTTCCATCGGTTGCATTGAGAAACCCGAGTGGCGGTGGTGCGGGAGAACAAGTGTTCTCATTGTCTGAGTTGGAGCACATTAGCCTTTGGAAGTTGGTGCTTGCATCCATTTGGTGTTGGAACATTAAGGGATTTGTTGCTTCCTTCTAGTGGTGCTAGAGAAACCAGAGAGTTGGTTCTCTCAAACAAGTTGCATCTGTAAAACATAGGTAGCAACCTCATTGAGTTGGTGCTCCAATTATAGATGATGTACAGAACTTAAAGACTGCCTATCATTTCCGAAGAAGAAGAGGTTTTCTCCCTTTATGAGTTTCCTCCGTGAAAATCTGTCTCTGTGTATACCTTATGTGTGACTGATGCTATTTACTTTAACTGTCCATATAGTGTATGATTGATTTACTTTAACTGTCCATATGATGTATATTGTTGATGATCACTTGAAGAAAGATTAATAATATTTTAATAGACTTAAAATTGTTTAAGCTCAATTACAACTGATTCACCCCCCCCCTCTCAATTGTCTTAGTAATTTCAACACACCCATGCTCGGGATGAACTAAATCATGGATTCCAATCAAATACACTGTAGATCCATGTCATATAAATATATAAAGTGTAGTCACAAGAAATATACAGTGTATCTACATCTCAAAATCAGTCAACGATATACAAGTATAGTATCCATATTCAAGAAGCTAGTGGTGCTCGATGGCTAGATATGAGAACTTCATAGCTCGAGAAACAACTTAAATATATTCAAAACTAAGGTAGGAGAATAATGGGAGTGTATAACTCACTACCTTGAGGTCTTCGATGACTTGTCAGGAAAAGACATGAGGATCTCGATGATCAAGCAGAGAACTTCATCGATTTTGAATTAAGACTTGACTGGACTCTCGAGATGGCCGAATCATGAGGTCAGGAGACAAACTGTAGAAAGGACAACTTAGATTGGGTGAAAATTCCCTTCGAAAAAATAACAAAATATGATCAGACTCATGCAACATGACATTGACATAAGCTCATGATGCAGGAGGAAACACAAACTCTCCATGATTTTGGTAGAGTTACCAAACAAAGGAGGACACAACTCTTTATAGAGAGAACAACTTCCTAAGGTCATACTAGATCCCAATGCTTGGTGAACAAACAAAAGGATACGCTTTGTCGAACTACGACTCTATCTGCTGTTGAAAAAAGAATACATACTTCATGTCCCCTCTTTTTGGAATATTTGATTTTTTTGTCTTTTTCAATTTTTTAAAGAGCTTGAAAAAGAATAAAATAATGCTACATTACAAAGGAGGAATGAGAATCATGAGAAAGAAAACTATTTCCAAGCCACCATAAGGCATGATTCAAAGGTTCAGTTGAGAGAAGCATGGATCCAACATTAGGCCAAAGATGCAGAGATGAAAATGTGAATGAGCAAGACACAATGAGACCCCTTCAATGTAATTTTGATGAGCCCAGAGAAGGTAAGCTTGATAGTTTTTTCATGCTTAGAGAGCCTAAAAAAATGTAAAAGAAGACTCTAGGGAGTACCTTTTTTGGAGATAGTATAGTCGGTTCGAAAAAGGGTTAAATGTTCAACGAAAAGACGTCTGTTCAAAACCATTTTAACGAGTGTGACAAAGACAGTCAATTCTAAGGAGTTTGAAAAGAGATTAACTATGGATTCACAGTATTTTTCTGAGTTGTCTACTTATCCCGAAAAATTATAAAAGTTACTGAGGAGCACTCTCCTGGTGAGATGAATCTCCCGAGGCGTACCTTTTTCCACTATAATATATAGGTTGGAAAAGGGTTAAAATCATGCTAGTAGATGTTATTCTAGATCACTTTAACGAGTGTGAAGGAACAAGTTCACTCAACGATCTTTTCAATTTTATGGAGTCTGAAAAGAGATTAATTATGGACTCCGAGGGGGTTCATTTTCCATAAGTAATCTCCAAAGCCTGAAAAAGGTGATAAACCAAAACCAAGGAGAATGTCCCTTTTTCAAAGATTTAGTCCCCCAGGCCTGGAAAAGGGTTAAAATTATGCCTGAGAATACTCTTCTAGTGAACCGAATTCCTAGAGCATACCTTTATTCATGAAATTGACCATCCGAACCGAAAAAGGGGTAAACTACCGTCGGGAAGACGTGCCTTCAAATTTGAGTTTGGTGAGCGTGAAGGGAAACAAGATCGCTCTAAAATATTTTCATGTTTAGAGAGTCTGAAAAGGGCTTAAAGAAGACTCCAAGGAGCTACTTTTCTCAGTTAATCCAGACAAGATTGAAAAGAATAAATACAATCTCATTGGATGTTTCTTTTGAATTTTAAAGAGAGCTTTAAAGACAAAAAGGATTTTTCATTTGGGAGTCCTGAGGTTAAGGCCAAGAATGATGATGAATAAAACAAATGAGGATTAATCTCATAATCATAACAGGACTAAAAAGGACTCGTGAGCCTATATTCATTACTGACAGCATGGATGCCAAAATGCATGAAGGATCTACCTAGGGAATCCATGTACAGGTAGGCTCTACCACCTAATCACGACACCTCTAGAGAAGCAATGAAGGTTTTGTGTCACACCTCAGTGGGGTCGATCCTATGGAAAAGAGAAAAAGACAATGAGATGCATAAAGTGGAGAAGAAATCCTAACTTATATGCAAAAAGTTGGAAAAACGAGCTTTTACCAAAAGGATACCAAAAAATGACCCATCCCCCAAAAAATTACCAAACCAAAAGGAAAGGAGTAACATAACATCCAATAAGAAACTCAGAATCAAAATCAAGTGATCACCAAACCAGGGAAAAATGACAAAGGGGGTAAAAAACGTGGCAAAAAGGGCTAAAAACATCTATAAATAGAAGTTGACAACTCATTTTCACCATTGCAATTTGAAAGTTAACCAAAAGGAGAAAAAACCCCTTTGCTAAAGAAGTTGATTTCAGGAGCTTCAATGGACAAAATGAACTTTTGCTTGGACCAAGTAAGTACAAAATCATCCTTGTTTCAATTCAATACTACATTTATTCATTGAATTTGGTTCTTGATGGGGCACACTCTCCTAAAAAGAGCGGCCATGCATGTACGTGGGATGTCCAAGGATATCCCGCGTATGTACTCGAGAAGAAAACACTATGCTTGTGTACATACGTGGTTGTGGCCATTACAACTTGCGTACACCCTTAAAATCTTGGAAAAATATTAAAAATCAAGAGCTAACCTCTTCCAATTTTCCATGGAAAAGGATCTATGTCCACTGAAGGGAGAGGGAACACGAGGATATAGACATATTAGTTGAAGAGGACCTTGCATCCATCGCCGCACTAAAACAGTGTGGGCTATGGAAGTTCTTCCAGTGTCCTTTTATGAGGTCACAACCCAGGTTACTTAACACCCTTGTTGATTATTGACACCTAGATGCAGAGGCATTCATGTTAGAGGGTCATTCATTGACTCCAACGAATGAGGAAATTTACTTCCTAGATGGCCTCTCGAGGAGAGGGGAACCAGTCAATCTGCATACATTTCCCCTGGAACTTTCAACATCGAGGGCTACATCTAGATGTATTGCGAGGTTGGCACTGAGAAGGTAGGTTATCGGTTTCCTATGCATAAGATCACCAAATTGACTCTTCGAGTGATATTTTTATTCATTGGGTGGATTAATGGATCCATGGACCTACACCATGCCTCCCAGGCACACATGCACTATTCCATTCAGTGTCAGGAGGCACACATTTTTCACTAGAGCATGACCATTCTTATGAGAATGAAGAGATAGATGACAGAGTATCGACAACATAGCAACAAAAACTTTGGGTTTGGTACTATCCTATGTTCTTTCTTCTTCAAGAGGGTATCCAGTCTCAATCCCAGAGAGACAATACGGGGGCATGTGGCCTCCTTCCCAACGACATGCATATGGGAAGCATTGCTTCCATGACAGGGGGCAGGGACGACCATAGAGGCCTTCGATGAATTTTTTTTTGACTGGTAGGCATGACAAATTCCGACGATTGAGGACTAACCCTACGTTGGGATCAACGTTGCTAGGGATCTAGACATGTCCATGCCTCCTGAAGAGGAGTGAGGAGAGATAAGTAACTTGTTTTCAATGTTATTTAATTTTTAATTATTTTTCTATATATCATTTTTATGTATGTATAGAGTAATGACTCTTGTGTATATTCTATGTACAGATGTGGGACCAGTGTGTCCAACAGACTTTGCGAGGACTCGACGACGTCCTCAACCAGAGGCAGGACCAGCAACAGTCGATGGACTAGTAGTTAGGGGGACCTCCAACTAGAGAAGCTGAGAGAGTTTTGAGATGAGTAGAGTGAAACCTTACAATGCTCACTCGCATAGTACCCATGGTCGAGATCCAGGATCTCCCACCTTATTTACAACCTCATGTAGTGGGGGTGCCACGAACGTGGGTCCAACCTTTTAGGCATTTGGCCAACATCATCGTGCATTATGTCAGGGCCAATAGGCCCTGTGCTTAGATAGGATAGACTTTAGATGTGCCAAGGGCACCTTTTGTACATGTATGTTTTGAGGGCACAAGCCTATCGATGTATACTGAACATTATTTTTTAGGTGCTCGCTCCCATCTATGTACTTATGACACATTTTGATATATATACATATATACACATCTTTTTGTCTTATGGATTACATTTTTTACAAATGTATGTACATGTGTATGTGTGTTCTTTTCTTTTTATGTGTGTGAAACATGCCAATCTAATATTTGATTAGCTAGAGTATCTGTCATATGATTAAATATCCTAGGAACATGGATATATGTAATGTAATAAAAACAACGTTCTAAGAGATGTACCCTAAGGATAATAAACACTGTAAACTCCATTTAATTGGGACATAACCAACTAAGCATCTAGGTAGACCCGGAGGTGAGAAATGCCATGCGACAAGGTGTAACAAAGAAACTCTATCACTATATTTTATTTGGCGACATTGTCGGTGGCATCACCTAGAAAAATACCCCCGGAAGATAGCAACTGGCCTCTAGGTGTGAAAATCTCCCAAGCTGCGGAAGAAAGCCTCCGAGTGTGTCAGCTAGTGTCATCCATGAACCCAAGAAACACCTTTGATTCACTTGACATTTTCCACGGTGAAAAAGAAGAGATAAATAACTACACGTCCGCAAAACAAAAAGACAAAAACTGTATAAGAAACTATATATACATATACAAGAAGTCACCTAGGTGCCCAACCTAATAACAATACTTCTTGAGGTAGAGCTGATTTCTAGGCTCTGCCAAGGCATTTCCTTCAAAGTCAATGTTGGCACAGGGGATTACCCAGGGTTCAATGCTACAATAGCGCACCAACAAAACCCTAACTACCGTCCCTTTCGGTAACACCTGCGAAGCAGATGAAGTCTTACCTGAGGTAGAGGCAGGGATGGTTTCAGGACTCCATTGTCTACAACCTTAGTTGGGACATAGATCTACGATTGTAATACCTTAACAGAGCACTTAAAAATTATGATTCATCAATATTCAGTCTTAGTTTATATCACAACTAAACTCTAATAGCAGATCGACATAGTATTCACATAGATTCAATAGACTCAAGCACTAATCATACCAACATAGATCAGATCTAGCATTTATTCACATTATTCAGGTCTAAGCTACCATATTAGATTCATCTATCATCTAACATCGCACTAAGCATTGAATCACATAAACAAAAGAACAATCATAAAGCACAAAGCATTCACAACATAGGATATATGTGGTTCACCCCCACCCTGGGGCTATGTCCACCAACTCTTTGTATTCTTTATTATCTTCTCTCAATCTTATACATGCACAGAGCCACAAAATCCTACTCCGCATAGGATAGGAGATCTGCGTGCACTCCGCCAGATCCTCCTTCCCCAAGTAGATCTAGGCACAGAGCCTTACACATCCTTTTACAATGACTTGCACTTAGCCTTGCAAGTCTCACTCAACATCCACAAAGAACTTACAATCACCAACTGCACTTATCACTTAGCACAACTTACAACCCTTCAATCACATAGATCGAACTCTATCACTTAGCACTGCCTACTTACATTGCCAATATACTTATTTATACATTACAAAATTGGGCCTAGACATGGGTAAGCCCATGGTATGACATCGCCATACCCATTACATAATCCCCAAAACCCAAAAATCCTTAGAAATGGGTCGATATCCTGCAATCTCAGCTTTGTCTTGCGCTCCACCTATCGAAGTACCAAAAATAGGTTAAACATGACCAAGGATCCTCAAAACTTGGTCAAGGGCCAACAGGCCCCCAACACTCACCTGTGACTCATCCTGAGTCACTCTGGATTGTGTAGATCTGCCTCAAAATACTCGACCTTGGCTCGATCTGGTTCAACCTGTTGTTGTGCCACGACCTCCTGCTCAATGAACTTTTGGATAACAACTTCATTGATAGGTCCCTCTAAGCATTGTTCAGCTGCAGTAACAACTTGCTCCAGTTATTCTCCTTGGCCTTCGATCTCTGTGAATAGTTGGAAAGCCTCATCCTATATTGGTTGAAGTCCTTGATTCGCTTCCATGACTCTACTCTGAATGGTGTGGACCTGCTGCTGGGTAGTGCGTTGTTCTTGGGATTACTTCATATTTTCAACAGCTGACAGGGGATTCAACTACACCTGTATTGTTTCTGCTTTCTACTTCGCCTCCTGGAGCTGTGACTCTAGTGCCTTCAATTCTAAATTCTCAGTGAGTTGCTCATAATTCTGGGCACTGGGATTACTTAGTTGTTTACATTCCATGGAAAAGGCCTTTATTCTCTCAACTGTTCTTCGAGAAGTTGCTTCTATTTGATCCCTCACATCCTGTGGAGTGTCGGGCACTTTTCATAGCTCTAAGTCTGCTATTCTTTGTTGTAGCTTGTAGATAGCTTCCACGGGATTCTCTACTTGATGCTTGAATCGGTCTTCTACCTTTGGCTCTAAGCCTATCACAGAGAGAAGTGCTATGTTTACTGATTCTTTCACTTCGATTTGCTCTACGAGAAACTGTTATATTTCTTGTTGAATCTGTGCTTTCTCCTCTTCAAACTTTGTTTGGAGAGAAACTTTTTCCTTCTCCGCAACTTGGTGTTGTTATACGACTACTCCTTGCACTTGCTTCAAGGCCTAGGTGGCTTGTTCTATTTCTTCCTGTGGGTGACAAAGGCAAGCATCGATCACATCAGCTAGTCTACAGAGTTGGGCTGGCTCATCTCCCAATTCTGGTTCTTCCGACAACAAGGGTGTAGTGGACACTGTGTGACTAGACTAAAGGGCCTACTGTACCCCTTGGATTTCAACCTCGATTCTGTCGTACATATTCTCCTGCTTGGCTTCTTGTATCTACAATAATTCCTGCGAGGCATCATTTACAACTGTGATGATAAAGTAAAAGTCAACGATAGTGAGAATAGTCTGCATCTAAGTCAAGGTGGCTCTAGATTTCTTCTGGGAAGAGGGTTTCGAGGGAGAAACCTTCCTCTTCTTCAAGGTATCAACCTCATCTCTAGGCGATGTAACTTTTCCTTGCTTCTGCTCATCTTATTTTCCCTTTATCTCTTCTACTTCATCATCACCCCCTTGACTAGGTGATACTGAAGCAGTCTTTTCTGATGCACTGCTTAAGTCTTGGACTTCTTGAGTCTTCTTCCTTATGCTGGTTCTGTGTGTGTCATGTTATTTGTGAGCAGCCTCAGAGCTGTCAAGTTCGGGGTCATACATATCTGCAAGATTAGCGGGGATAAGGAGGTCTATCAACCAGTCCTTAGTTATCTCCTCGAGGTCCTCTTCTGTGAGCTTGTAGTACGACTAAAGCTCCTCCTTATGCTTGTATGCTTGCACAGTGATATAGATGAAGTGCCAATCTACATAATACTTCATGAGGGGTCAGAACCATTGTAGGGTGTTTGGCGTCATGTGAGTTTCATCTTTGATAACCCTCTTTAGTTGGAGATAATATGTGTGAAATACTTTGTTTGACTGCCATTGTTTTCCCATATCGCTCGAGTACCAAAGCATGGTGAACTTTGCAGCAAGTGGTTCGAACAACTCAATGTCCAAGAAGGTCGCACCTTTTGACATTTCCCAAGAAATAAACGTGATGAGGATCAAGAACCAGCTAAAGTGGAACTTGTAGTCCTGATCATGTTCTTCACGACAGTCTAATTCCAGTTGGTTAACTAGGTAATTCACCCAGTTAACCTATAGGCATTCCACACATTTCCCTATGAGGTGAATGAAAAACCCAGTGACATGCGCAGGTATGTTCTTCCTTAATAGATTTCTTGCAATTAATTGGCATGCTAGGTGCACTACGTCATTCTGGATGGAATTTACCTTGTAGAATCGCGTCCCCTTCTCAAAATTTCCATAGGTATCCTTGATCTTCTATGCTAAGGAGTGATCTGTAGATTTTCCTGGGTAGAAGTCTTGTGGGTCAGGTCCTTGCATGCTCAATCTGGTGATCTTATGAATCAACGTCAGATATACTATGATACGTCAGTGTAGACATAAGTATCCACCATGGTAGCATGAGAGAAGGAGCTTAACACATGCGTTAACCTCTTGGTGCCTTCCAAAATGTGGGATCTTCATTACATTTAAAAGGGTGGACTACGCGAGGTTCATCATCCACAGCTGGGGGATTATTTTTGAGTCATTCCCCTTCATCCTGGTCAAGTATTTATAAGGGGCAAGCATACTATGGTTCTTGCAGTCTCCTAGTTCGAAGTCGCTGAACTTCAACGTTGCGATCTTGTCTAGCTACGCTCTAAATGCACGTATCCCCTTCGGGAGGTACGCAGTAACAATGGTGTAATCAAAATCTCTCGGCACACTATCACGAATCACCATGCTGGTCATAAGCGAGATGTAGTCGGGTAAGATGGTTGGGATTAGCTTCATATTTGATAGGTCATCTCTGTGCTTGGTTCTCTTTTATCTGACGACTTGAGATGGCCCAGATCCGCGAGTGGTCGATAGAGAGGATTATACTCCTATCGTTGATGAATCTTGTACACCCACAAACATTACCCTTTTAGACATTACTCTTTCAGTCATAAGGTCGATGAATACCTCCTTCACAGACTCTTCGACTATGCTAAGTTGTTCATACATACATGCTCGTGGTTGAATATCTCAAGTTTTAAGAGTAACTACTCAATGCAATGATATGGATGGTGATAGCTCGATGATCACTATGTGAAATCAACTAATCTATGGGCTCAAATAATCAGGGTTGGAAAAAGTGTTCTCGGTGCAAGGTTCGACGTAATAAGTAGATAACTAGGAAACAAATCTCTCCAACGGGCGAGAAGCCTTCATTAATTTAGTTTTGTCCATTACGGTGTGGTCCCAACAATCGGATGGTGAACTTTCTGACCATGAATATTGTTCTAACCGTTCAGGGTGTCAATCTAATGATTATAATGTTTCAAACAACTATATTGCTTCGCCATGGCGAAGTGCCATGCTGTGTTGTACTGATATCCCAACGAAGTTCAAATTTTGGAATCCTTCCTTCTACGCAGTTCCTTCTGGAACTTTCTGTAACTTCTCTATATTTTCTTTCTTCTTATTGATCTTTCTAGCCTTCTTCCCAGTGATCTTTGTCTCGATATTCCTCTTTCTATTCTGATTCTAATATTCTCTGGGCATAGTAACTTCGCATTGTTGAGATTATTTCCTAGGATTCAAGGGAAATAATTATTTTCTGTCTGGTGTAGGTGCTATACTCTCCTGTACAGATAGGTGTCTTAAGTCCCTATCTGTCCTTTCAACTTTGACATCCAAGTTTCTAGTTCTACATAACTTCGACCTGTTTTCCTGTTCTTCAATCAAATATGCAATCCTCCTAGTCATGAAATCTTTTAATTCTTTCTTCTTCTTCTCTAAGACTTCCTATTCTTTTCTTCTATCCTAATCCCTTTCAATCCAAGGTTTTCCTAGTAATATAGAAAATGGGGTGTTGTTCTCAATAAATTTAACAACCTCAAAATCTTCTTCTATCAAAGTTCCATGAGCACTCATAGATATCTGGGTAAGTCTTCCACACAAGGTTATCAACTTTCCTCTAAATAATCATATTCCTCCCAATGAAGGAATCATAGCAGGCTCTCCTAAAATTTCCCAAGTTCTTTCTGTCATGATATTCACCTATGTTTTCTCATCCAGAACACAGTCTATGTCGAAGTCTCCTATTCTTGTTTCTATGCATTCTTTTTCTTTGAAGATCTCTAGTAAGTTGATGTTTCTTTGATCATTCAGGATTTGTTTTATTTGAAACAATACAGTCTCTGATTCTTTCTGGGGTTCTGCCATGGTCTTAGTTTCTTGAACTTTCTCATGGTCTTCTTGTCTCGTATTCATTCTTTCAATCTTAGCAATCATTCTAGGGAAATCTAAAACTTCATGGTCCATAGCTTTACAACAAAGACAACTAGATATTCTTCCAGGTAATTCCTTAGCCATATGTCCTGGTCTTATGCAACTATAACAAAGGGTTAATCCTCGTTTTATTTTAAATGATCCCTAGCCTTTCCTGTGCTGCGCACTAGTCTCATAGTAGCTAACCTACAAAAAAATATTTCTAGGATCCTGCATCCATTGGTTAGTCTAAACATTTTTTCTATGCATAGGTATAACATATATTTCATTATTTCTATCAGATCTACTCATATCAAATATTCTTTCTTCTAGATGTTCCCTACTTTTTAGACTAGGATAACACTTATCAAGCATACCTAGATCCATACTATTGAAACAAAAATGTCCACTAATCTTACTTTCACCAGAGCACAAAGCTTCCAGATCTAAAACTTTTCACTATTCTTACCTTTCTCAGAGAACAAGGCTTAAAGATCTTACCTCTTTTATTTGGATCAGAATTCTCTTCTTAGAAACGAGCTTTACAGATTAAGTATAATACTGTGCACTAGGGTGACAGATCTACTCATAGAGCTTTCACAGTTTCAGGTAATATCTTCACACAAAGCTTCTTCTTTCTCAGTTCCTAGCAATCACAGTTTCAGGTCAGATCTTCGCACAAATCTTCTTCTTTCTTAGTTCCCAGCAATCACAGTTTCATGCCCCGACAACGGAACCATTTGTTGGCACAGGGGAAGACCCAGGGTTCAACACTACAACAACGCACCAACAAAACCCTAACTACCGGCCCTTTCGGCAACACCTGTGAAGCAGATGAAGTCTCACCTGAGGTAGAGGCAGGGGTGGTTGCAGGACTTTAGTATATGCAACCTTAGTTTGGACATAGATTTGTGATTGTAATACCTTAACAGAGCACTTAGAAATTATGATTCATCAATATTCAGTCTTAGTTTACAGTGCAACTAAACCCTAATAGAAGATCGATGCGGTATTCACATAGATTCAATAGACTCAAGAACTAAGCATACCAACATAGATCAGATCTAGCATTTATTTGCATTATTCATCACTAAGCTCCCATATTATATTCATCTATCATCTAACATCGCACTAAGCATTGAATCACATAAACAAAAGAACAATCATAAAGCACAAATCATTCACAACATAGGATATACGTGGTTCACCCCCACCTTGGGGGTACGTCCACCAACTCTTTGTCTTCTTTATTAGATTCTCTCAATCTTCTACATGCACAGATCCAAAAAATGCTACTCCGCATAGGACAGGATATCTGCGCGCACTCTGCCAGATCCTCCTTCCCCGAGTAGATCTGGGCACAGAGCCTTACACATCCTTTTACAATGACTTGCACTTAGCCTTGCAAGTCTCACTCAGCATGCACAAAGAACTTACAATCACCAACTACACTTAGCACTTAACACAACTTACAAACCTTCAATCACATAGATCAAACTCTAGCACTTAGCATCACCTACTTACATTTCCAATATACTTATTTATACATTACAAAATCAGGCCTAAACATGGGTAAACCCATGAGTCGACATCCCCATACCCATTACATAAGCCCCAAAACCCAAAAAGCCTTAGAAAGGGGCCGAGATCATACGATATCCGCTTCGTCTTGCACTCTGCCTGTCGAAGTCCCAAAAATAGGTCAAACATGACTAAGGATCCTCAAAACTTGGTCAAGGGCCAACAGTCGACCAGATGGTAAGCACCCTTCTTCAATACCTCTTTCACAATGAACGGTCTGAACCACATGGGTTTGAACTTTCCTGTGCCCAGGGGATATTTGTCTTGATCATAGACCAGGACAAGATTGTCTTCAGAGAAAATATGGGTATGAGAGGACCGATTGTACTGACACGTGACTCGTTTCTTATGAGCCTCATTGGCTGAGGCTACATCAGAATTTTTCTCGAGATATAACATACGTTCCTTAAGAGATGAAGTGTCTGGAAGTAATTCCACTGCCAAATTTAAAGAAGGAATATGAAACTCAATAGTTAAGATTGCTTCCAACCTGTATACGAGTTGAAAAGGTGAGAAATAGGTGGCAGTCTTCATAGACGTTCGGTAGGCCCACAAGGATAAGTACAACTTCAAATGCCAATTTGAGTTGGAAGAATTGCTCGTTCGATGAAGAATAGTCTTGAGAGACTTATTCATAGGTTCAACCAGATCATTCGCTTTTGGGTAATAAGGTGATGAATTTTCTTTCCTAAACCCAAGCTTTGACATTAACGTGGTCATCATTTTGTTTTGGAAGTGATTGCCATGGTCAATGAAAATCTCCTTCAGGATGCCAAAGCTTGCTACTATCTGGTTAAAAATTAAAAGAGTTGTTGTTTCTCCATCATTGTTAAACATTGGCATAGTCTTGACCCACTTCGTGAATTATTCTACCACTACGATTATGTAACGATGACCCCTGGTTGAAGACAGGTGAAATGTAGTGAAGTCAATCTCCCACTTGGTGAAAGGACCAACAAAAATGACAGGAAACATGGGAGCAGGGTGTGCCCGCATCTTCCGACAAAAGATTTTACATGGGGGGCACTTCTTGACTGCCTCAACACAATCCTTGATTAACGAGGGCCAAAAATAACCAGGATGTAGAATATTTTGGACAATACCCAACCCAGACAAATGACCACCACATGCTCCAGTGTGATAGTCATTTAAAACGATCTCTAATTCCTCATGGATAAGGCATCGATGAAGAATGAAATCCATGCCTCGACGATACAAAGTGTCATCGAGGATAAGATAGTTTATTGCCTGATGTTGAATTTGTCGACGATCATCACGGGAAGCAGAAGCGGGGAATTTCAAATTTTGGAGATAGAATATTATATCTCCATACCAGGTGTCCGAAGATGCGATTAGAAAAATATCTCCTTTAATAGGTGATTCTTCGAGCGTGATATCACTAGACATGATTGGAAGTTCCGAAATAAGTTCAGCAAAGACCAACGAATTTTTGGATTTTGCATAAACAAAATTCAAGTCAAATTCCTGGAGGATTACAATCCATCTACTGATTTTTTCGCCAATGACCCGTCATGTTAAAAAGTATTGAAAATGGTTCACAACGACAATGACAGTGGTCTTGCGAAGAAAAATGTAATGACAGAACTGTTGGACAACATGAATTGTTGCCAAAGCAAGCTTCTCAATGTGAGAATAGTTGAGTTCCGATCCAACCAGGCCTCGTCTAAGGTAATAAATAACATGCTCCTTGAGCATATCATCCTCTTGAACCAAGACCATGCCGATGGTCGACTCCATAGAAACCAAATACAATAAGAAATATTTGTTATAATCGGGAGGCCTGAGCAGAGGGGCCAACGTAAGGGCATGTTTCAATGCTTAAAAAGAGCGTTGAGTAGCTTCATCCTAATAGAATGGGACTCCCTTTTTCAAGAGATGCATAAAACCTTTAGTGATCTATTGGCGGGCATAATTGACACACCACCAAATGGAAGGATATATCTGGTCCGGGGTTGTCTAATTGACCCAAGTCATTTGGTATGATCTATTCTGACGGGTTTAATGGCTCTTTTATCCAACTAAGGTCCTAAAACAAAGAACATAAATAAACTATTATAAGGTTACAACTGCGATACTATGTGCATGACTCTAATTATTTACGAATGTTGAACAGAAACATAAATATGAACATGCAATTATGAACAAGATATTTACAATTTGCAAGTTTTGGTGGATGTCTTGCAAAATTGATGTTTTTTTAATTGTTTATGAAGAATATAAAGAAAACACATATTTTTATATTTTATGTTTAATAATTTAAAATCTAAAAAAAAACTCAAAAGATACTAATAAAACATAATCTGAAACAAGAACAAAATAATAGTCACAACTAATTTAAATTGTCTGATTTCACTAATAAAATAACAATGGAAATCGAATGCGGATAACACTAACCTGAGATTAATCTCATACTGTGTATATATCCCTGTGCAATCCGAACTTCCAACTATCTTTCCCGTGAGAAAAATCTGTAACAGTCTTGTGCTAACATCTCCAAAACACACTCAAAGTATTTTTGGGGATCAAGGATATAAAAAAAATAGGGAGATAAACTTATAAATCCAGTGACCTTGTAATGGTGAATGTCTACAGTAAAATAAATTTTAATGTGAAACATTCATATGATATGTCAGCTTAACATCAAGCATAAATCGATGATATTAAAATGAAATAATGACCACAGATATAATATATGAAACAAGAAGTTATAGACAAAATTAAAGCGCTGAATAGAATGAAACATTACATGCTAATGAGGCTAAAGTTGTGTAACATGTGTATATTCCATAATATAAGATGCAAAACATAGATGGAACAATGTCACCCTGGTCTAAAGTCGAAGTGTGAACAACTAGTCCATATAGTCTTTGAGAATTACATGTCCATAAAGTGTTCCAAAAAGGATCCCTTTCACTAACAAAGTGAACAATATTCAAAGTAATCTGGGATCCAAATACTCATATCTCATAGGATAGAGTTGAATCTCCCAAAATCAAGTAATATTACAAAAATAGTGGATTGGAAACCACTCCAAATGGAGTTGGTTTATTCAAAAATTAAATCAAAGTTTCTATAAAACATAAAGAAGGAGAAACTACTAATCACTTTCATATAATTGAAAATATTTCCTCCCAGTAATCAGCAACAAAATCTCCCATTTCCTAAAATAAGAAAAACAAATTTAATAAATTAGAAAAACAATTACTAATAACTAATTTTTATTTGAAAGAGACTTGGCTACAAAATCAAAGATTTTGTATCCAGTCTTTATTTTAGTAAATGAAATCACAATTCAAAACTACTTATTTCGAATTAGATAACAAAATCAAACGAAATCACAACAAAACGTTTACCATTAAAAATCTGCCAAAGAGGGATCAGATAGTTCAGAGTTTATAATTTCCTTGACACTGGTCGTATTCTTAATGACTATGTTTCCAGCTCTCTTGATACATTTAGTCTCCCTCTTTGTGTGTTCCTTGAGATCAAGGTTTTCTTTCTTCAACAGATCGTTCTGAGCAGTTAAAGATTTGATTTGCACTTGTAAGAGAGGAACATCAGTATAGTAATGATCAACCCAATCGAGACATCCATCACAATGCACAAGGGAGATGACAGATCGACGAGGGACACAATCAGACAAGGGGGCTTCAGAATTATTTGTTGTATTCTTCAAATCTTGCCTAATACCCAGGAACCCTTATTTACCCTTAAGGCATGGTGGTAGATTTGTTACAAAATCATATGGTTCAGTATGAATGATAACTTCCCTCATGGAACCCTGAATTTTTGGATCTTCCCGAACTATAAAATCAACTATCTCAGGATCCGAACCCTCATTGATCTCGATTAGATCAATTGAGCTCAGATGAGTATCTTTTCAGTTCCTTAGTTTCCTAGAGATTAGGCAACCCTCTTTCTTGTTCTTGAAACCCAAGTCCGTGCACTGTTGTTTTGTTCTTTTACAAAGTTTTTGGGCATCAAACTTAACATTAACGTTCAAGCTAGCATCATTCACGGGCACAAGAGGATCACTTTCCTTAAATTCATGAGTCTCTTTCTCTGGAAATGTTTTAGGTGAAAACCTACATGACAACCCTTTGTCTAGAGGGGTTTTATTAGTAAACTCTCGTTCACTAATTGAATAACTGAATTGGTCTTCAACCACTGGCTTGTCTAAATTAGGGTTTGTTGTTAAAAGAGGGTTTTCTATAGGACTAGCCTTGGAAAAACCATTCCTCATAAGAAATATCTCCCAACTATCACCTACGGTTGACAAATGATACATAAAAAAGATTTTAACCAATCCATGGTGGAACAGGCTCGAATTTACACCTTGTTGCTTGTAACGCTTGGACATCTTATAAAGACTCATCAATAAGTAAAATGGCATGTCTAAATCGAAACCTATAAAATTCATGAGCAAATGGATATGGTAGAGAAAGACCAGTCCATATCGACCTTCGCAAGTAAAAAATTGTTTCATAATTAACAATAAACTATGCCATCTAGGTTTTAACAGGGTGATAAGAATACCTTTTACACAACAGTTGGTTTTTCGAGGGGTCATAAACAAATTCCATGGGAATTCTTCTATCCTGGTGTTTTTAAACCATCTCTATCCCTTTGATGGGAGCCATGTTGATTTTCTAACGAATTCCTTGGTCAATTCTAATTGTATGTCTCCTATATTAGCTCTGAACCCATCAAAGAGAAGGCTTATGCTACCTGAAGATTATAACCCTCAAATTTCTTAAGGAATGTATCCCAGCCATGATTCTTTAGGTATTCAATTGCATCATCATGGGAAAGTAAGGCCTAGCATCCATTTAGCTCTATGCAGACGACAGGCGCCATGACAACTGTAACCAGAATGCAACAGAGATTACTCAAAAAAGTTTTAGGTTCCAATCGTGCGAGCAACAGAAACAAGTCTGAATGGAGAGTAGAAAAATGAAAATAACAGAGCCTGAGGGTTAACATAAATTGGATAGTGGGAATGAAAACTAGACGGTTCATTGTATCCCTTACCGTGTCTCGTGATGAGTGCCAAAATTACAGAGTATCGAACCCTATGCCAATAATGAATCGCTTCATTAATGTTTTGAGCCAGCAAGGTAAGGTGAGTACTCAAGTACAATAGGTCTGTACTCATTGGTATGAATGTTCATATGACCATTGAAATCATAAAAAGGATATCAAATAGTTAACCAAAGTTCTTTGCATATCCAAGCAATTTGATAATGAACTATCAAATCATTGAAACAATAACAATCGTATTAACATACAAAAAAAAAGGATCAATCAACCATTTCTTAAAATTTTCATTTTAAGTACATATGAGTGACTTTTAAAAAGATATTTTCATGCACAAAACTATAAAACCAATCCAAGTTTTATGTTTAATTCATGCTTACAATCATGAATTAAAGATAAAACAAATGAAAAATATAAACAATAACGATTTAATGAGGTAAAACTTTAATCTAACAATCACTTCGAAACTCAAAAAATATTTACAAGATTGAGGTGATGGTAGCTATAGAAAAATACAATTTATTTCGATCATTTTAAATATCAAAATCATGTGTGGCTACCAACAATGGCGACGTACTAGACAAAACAATTATCTCTGCATCACCAGAAAATTCATGTTAGGGTGAATAAAAAAGAATGAATTTTTAAGAAACAGTTGACAATAGGTCAAGCATCCTGATCAAAACTCAAAAAATAATGCAGTCTAGCATCAGATGTGTTTCTGTCAAAAATACTATCTGGTATCAAATCTAGATTACGAGCGAAACGATGTTTTAGGCAACTGACTCTGATACTGTTGACAGGGCCACTGCTGCCACAAGGCGTCCATAACCTCAACAAGGATTTCATTTAACCCACTATAACACCTCTATCCTATCCAAGAGTCATCCATTCATGATAAAGAACATCTTTACTTTTGATCAATTCAAAAGGACATACCTGGAATTTTTTCTTAAACCTGACATTGCTTTGCTTCCAGCAGGCCTGTTCAGCACCCCGATGAAGTTGTGTTGGCATCATGCATGCATTTACCCGCTGCCAACAGACCTGTTCAGTGTCTCGGCGGGCTTACATACATTTTACACACCTTACAGTGCTTTCAACTCTCTAGAATTTGTTTACAAATTCGAGAAACTTTATGATATTCAAGAGAGTGGGGTGATGCTGAAAATCTCATATTTTGAAAACAAAAATTTGATCTTTTACAACTTATTTTCTTGTTTGACGACCTTCATCCTGATATAAACACTTAGATTTATTTTAAGAAACCTTTGTGAGGACAAGAAGGTATAATCGAGTTGTTTTCCTTAAAATAGGGACAACATTAAGAGTTTTATTAATGATAATCGTGTCTTCTCCTAATTTTAGAGGGACACCAAGAACATTGTTTTGAACATAAACTTACTTCTGATGATCTGAGTTTTAGCATTCACATCATTGGTTCTTTGAGGAGTTGTCAGTTGTTGCTAATGAATAAAAAATATGTTTTCCCTTCCACAAATGAAATGGTGACTCAGACATTATTATTTGAAAATAAATCAAAATCAAGAAAAATGAAAAGAGCCAAAATAAAAAATAGAAAAGAAAATAAAAAAAATTAATATGTACAAAAGTTGGATATGAAATCATTAGGTGAAATACCTTTTGAAATCCTGGCCATTCGTTGGGAAAGTGTCTGGATGTCCCTCCAAATTGTGCAGATGGAAAGAGCTGGGACACAATTTTTCAGAAATTACAAATGGTTCCAACCACAGATTCTGGAACTTGGTGTGTTCCCCCTTTCCCTCTGTTGGACACACCTACCACACTTAGAGAGGGGGTGAATGAGTGTGGGGCTCTTTTTCCCAAACCTTCCCTCTTGCACAAAACTTATCAATTAGTATTCAACCTTTATTCATTACCCATTGCTGTCATTTATAACCAGTTAGATGTAGGCACATATCAACAACATATATCAGCAATATATCATCAACAATTCATCATCATAATGGACACAAAGAACACAAGATGTATGTACAATTTTCCTTTTATTACAGACTACAATCCTTGGGTTTATCAGCAACAACTGAATAGAGTACAACTCTACAAGAGCACTAGCTCTATATTCAAGACTCAGCTTACACACTCAACATCAACTGAGATGAGGCAACAATCCTCAACAGATATCAATCTATCAACAAGCACGCGACCTGTCAATAGTGCAACCCACGTGTGAATGTGCTCTGGCTCACTACAACCTGTGTGTGAACGTGACCAGTGTATAATGTAACAAGTGTCTACTTCTAAACAACTAGGGTTTTTCTTTTCTTCACATGCTCAAAACTCTTCTGTCTTTCACTGTCCAAACTGACCCACAGCCAGTCACAATACATCCAAGCTCTCCAATATCTTGCTCATGCTCCACAACACATCAATATGAATGCTATCTCAATCATGTATAAACAACAAGTATACCATAGCAAATATGTCACTACTGAATCGCAAGAGTGCTGCTCACTCCATCCATCAAATCAACCAAATTAAGCCACATCATAGAAGCCATACCAAGAATTCCCTAAGCATTCACAACATATCAAACAGCTAGCATCTATCAAGACAATAATGTAACCATGCGGTGTCTCGATTGATATATCGGGGCCATAGAATGCAGATATGGAACACGCCTCATCATCCAAGAGCTTGGCACGGGCTCAAACACAAATCTCCATGTAGAGGGTTATTTAGTCCACGGCTCCACGTACCACGGTCGACTGCATGTACTCACCCTATATACATCCATCCCATGTGTACACTCACTCTATACACGGACAACCCGTGGGCATTAGGAAATAGGGTTTTACGTGACTCACGAACACCATCCAAGATCTTTGACATTGCCGAAACTTTGATGCATCCATGAGATCCTCCTCTCACTCTCTTCTTGGAGATAGATGATATTCAATCGTGCTCAAGAGATCCCCACCAATAATATTCTCTCACAATAATCTCTCATCAATACTCCAAATATATTACCGAAGCTCTCCATTGATCCACAAAATGGATTCTTACCAAATGTGCATTTTACAAGAGATCCTAGCTTCTTATTTATGCTTTCATATTCTAGGTCACTTAACCCATTTTTAGGTTATAACCCATTTCTGAGTCCTTAACCTATTTTCCTTATTTTAGGGTTAACCACTTTCCATGTGAATGAAAGTTCTCAATACTTATCATTTTAAATATTCCTTCTTGATTTTGTCGGTTTACTTTATCATTTAAATAATCCATCTTGATTTTGTCACTTTACTTTATCATTTAAATAATGATTTCTTCTTTTCAAGCACACTTCTTTGACCTTTTTGTGGGCTGAAAGCCTTCATATGGGGGTCCTCCAACTTCTTAAGACCATAAATCTCAAACCATGAGGGTTATGTGACATTCCACATACCAGGAAATGGCATGGCCGGACACTATCCATCTAGGATAGTTTCACCAACAACTTCATTGGCCTTCATCTCATTATTCCACATACAAGCATGGGTCCTCCAACCATTCTTCTAGTATAACTCATTCCACCAAGAATCTTCTGTGAGGGATTTCACCATAAGGGGAACACTGGACTTCATCCATTGTTGCACCTTATCAACCATGATAAGACATAATGAGTCATCATGTCGATTGGTTTCCACTGGACATATATTATTCTCATCAAAGATAATACATATACATTGTTCATCAATCAATTACTTGACATCAGTAAACCCTTACACCATTTACATACGATCCAACAATCTCCAAATAATAAAACCATTGGCATCAATGACAAACCATTTGCGCTCCGATGACAAACCATTGGCATCAGTGACAACATGATCAATAATCTCCCCCTTTGGAATTGATGGAAATACCAACATTGATGTCAATTCTAATTACCAATGTTGATGTCAACATCAACCAGAGAGGCATGCTCTTCATTAATAGTCAATATGACTATCTCTCCCACATCAATCTCTCCCCATCAATCAACATCCATCACAACAATATGATTATCTTTTTATTATTATACCGTGTGATCTCACCATGAGAAATACATCAATGTGATTATCTCTCCCCTTTGAGATCAATGGAAAGGGCCACCATTCTACTTGTGGCTGCTCCCCCTGTCTTGTTTCCACTACATAATCTCCCCTTTTGAACAAGGGATATCAATTTGGTGTAATGCTGAAAATACATCAAACATACTCCCCCCAGACCATAAGCTCCCCACAGGTGTAGCCATTGCTCTTTCTTCAAATATAGATCTATTTTCTAAGTATGCATCTGATAAATGTATCTCCTCCTAGAATCATGGGAAGAATGTTCCCCTAGCGGTGTCTCCCCTATCGCATCACCAGCCAAGATGAACAATATGCTACCATATGATGATCCTTGGACCTTTTCATGCATTAAACTTGTACCATACCATGCCATCATGAAACAAAATATATATCATCAACAAAATGAGAATCATGAACAATATATCCGCCAAATACATCATGTACCAAAATGTGCCTATCATGCACAATACCCATGTACATCAACCATGTACATCAACAGCGTGTAAAGATTATCATCCATGAAATGTATCCACCCTTAGCCAACATGTGCATCTACCAATATCACCAATCATGAGATGCATGACCATGAACACCGCAGTTATTTTACATAATCCAATACATGAGCATTTGATCTATGATACATACTCTTGGTTTAGTGTCATGCACCCAAGATTTATTTTATCTCGTCATACATGATCTAACAATTGGGACCATGAAAAACCTGCTGACGTTAGCCGAGGAACGCATGTCGCTCAATGTCCCAGGACTCTCGGTCTGAGAGTTATACCATCACATCAACCTCCAAGCCATGCATTGCCTTTTTCCCAAGGCTTTTACAACATATACACGACCTGATGCTGTTGACGCGTATTATTACGAAAACCTATTCAAGGTCGAGCTGGCGTGGACATGCATTGTCACCACTATTACCCGCATGTGCTTTAGTAAATGACACATTTGAACTTCCTTCAATCTTTCATTACGTCACGGTTCTTTCTGTCTTCACCCATACGTAGATGATCCTTCTCTTCAGAATTTGAGCTATGAGTATCCATCTTTTTCAAAGATGTCTCCCTTTCTTACTTCATTCCTTCTTCTAGCAGCCATGCTATGTGGAGTCCTCATCGGGCTTTCTTCTTGTTTCCATCACTCATGGGATTTTTGGCCAAACCCACTCTGGTATAGCATCTCATGGGATTACGGTGAGTAGCAATATATTCTACTTGATCATATCAACACCTTGTGATTATTCATATAATCTTCAAATTATATCGCTTTCATAAGATCTACATTCAAAAAGCTTTGTGACCATATCCATTACATGAATAACAATACCCATTAAAAAAACTTTCATACCTACGCTTTGGTGTCCCAAAATGTCTTCTTGATTTCTTCCTTGCTTTGTTCTTTTGAAATTTTCTTTTGCGCTGTGTAGATGGTTGTTTTGAAACATTGTCTTCTTTCTTTGATGGAGTTACCTCATGCTTCCTTTGTGAGGTGCTTGCCTCGGCAATGTGTATCTTCTCCTTTGTATCCAAGACCTAATTTATCACATGATTGATGGATTATTTTAGGCATGAAATGAGCTGGAGATATAATAAAAGAAATGTACAGTCTTATACGGATATTCAATAATATAGCAATGTATCAGAGCATAACCATAAACAGGATATCTGATGGCCATGGTTCATTAATCAGAGGAAATGTCAGAATTTGTAAAAATGCAATTGAAGACTACCACAGCTAGAATGGTGGCGACTTATCTCGAGAAGAGATGGCAATGACTATCAAAATTCGCGAATATGATTACAATGTGGGGCTGGAGCCTTTTTACAATGAGCGGGAATGCTAAAGTCCTAGACATCAAAACCTAACCCTAGAATTAGGCCAAAAGTCGTAGCCCCGTTTGGAGTAGTTAATTGCATTAACTTCGAGGTCGTAGCTTTACATCACGATCTTCGTTTAAAGTGTGTGATAGCTACCGTTGGAAGGTGTCGTCGAGGAGATTTCAGTTTGGGGGATAGAATTATGCCTTTGGATATCGTGAGAACCTAGATCTCGAAAACCTTCATTTAGGCCCTCAAATGGCCGCAGAAGTTCGGCATTAAAATTGTAAATTTTCAAAATTGTCAGAAAGCCGTTTGAGCCATTTGGAAAAGGTGGGTGGCCACTAATATCCACTTGGATCAATCCTCACTCCTTGGGAAGAAATGGTCTCCATTGCGTTGGTTAGGGGGAGAGGGAAAAGCATTTGTTGAATCATCTTGGTGAGTTGCTTGTCTTATTGGAGAGATGTGGCGTTGCTTAGCTTGTTGAGGCTATCACGAACCTCTTGCTGGAAGGTTTGGACGGTCGGCTATTTTAGATGGCCCGTGATAGAAGGAATATCGTTCTTTACTACAACCTTGGTGACACCTTACATTTGGATGAGGTGCTTGGGCGGTGGTGGTTGCGATGTCATACATTTCTGCTGAGCTGGTGTGGAGAAGATGAATTTTGTGGTATGAGATGCTACCTTGCAACACTATTTAGGTGGGGAAATAGTAGGAACTACCTCTGGTACCCTATAAAGATGACCCAAGAGTAGTAGTGGGCACTATAGGGGTGAGACTCATGGAATAAGCATGGCGTTTCCACATATGGGCCCAAGGGAACATCGAGACATCCGATTGGAAACATCACATAATACCTCATCCTTGAAGGGTTGGATCGCCGTGAAATAATGTTCTTGTTAGGCGACGAATATCGTCCTTGAAACCACGATCTTTAATATGGTTGCGGGTGTGGTGTTGTCGACTGGTAATATTTAGCGATATAGCTGAGATGAGGTTCTTCGGCACCTATAGAAGAATAAAATACGGTGGGGTCCCCTTCACCCACATGCGTGAATGAAAAGGCACTTCCCTCTTTGGATCATTGGTTCTTAGTTTGAATTAACGATTGATAATAGCGATGGGGTCTCGTCGATGATCGTCTTTTTGATTATTTTGAGAATCAGATTACGGGAATCAGGGTTAAACTCCTTGTCTTTGATCTTGAACACCAATGGCTGACGAGCGACATTCATTGGTGTTGTGCTAGGTGTTTTTGTGGAAGTCGCACCATTTCCGGTGTCCTTCATCTTCCGTGACCCTTCTTTTCCTGTGGCTTGGTGGTTTAGGTATTTGTTAGGGATGTCTTTGTCATACTTTGGTTGTTATATATTTTCAGACCTGAAATCCTTCTTATTCCACTTCTTAAATTACATCTTTATTTGATAATATATCCATAAAGAGGATCCCAGTGATGAGATGTCCAAAATCCATTTCAGTTTGGATGTATTTGTGTAGAGCCCCGCGGTGTTTCAGAACCAAATTTAGTTGAGTCTTTGATACCCGGCTTGGAGTGCGCCAAGGTATAAGGAAGCTATTGGTGAAATCGGGTGATTGGCCCCTCTTTCTGTGATGTGGTCCATCTCATGTACAGATCCTCATAGTTTCCAACAGGTATCTTGTTGCTACAGCATCCACAAAAATCCCAAGTGGGATCAGACCCATATATTCGAGACTCCTCGTGGAAATTTGCTCCCAGTAAGTTTCCCGCAATGTTTGACATGAGAGATTTAGAAATTGAAGGTGATCACTATTTTGTCGGAAGGATTGTGAACAAAGAAATAACCTTCTAGCAAAAGTTAACCATTTTTCTAGGGCTTACGCATCTATCACGTGCTTTCAAATACGGGAATATCAAAATTAACTTGTAACTTGAAAGGAGAGGTTCCTCCAAAGTGGTAAACGATGAAGATGCACTGTTTTTTATCGGTGACGTTGAAGGATGTGGGAAAAATTCTCCATCCATTTAGATCCCTGCAATGCGGCGTGAGCTTTCTCAAACAGCAATTTGATAGGATCGTTGCTCAAGTAGTTTTTCTTTTCTTCGCCATTGAGGGTTTCTTGGGTCAATGCGAGATGATTGTCTTGAGATACAAACTCGAGATAACTTGCTATAATCGGTTGGTAGGGGACATGCGAAAAATGATCAAGAACAGCATACGATACCGGTCCGGATTATTTTCGGCCCGCCGAAATGAGGCGGAGATATAATAAATAATGTCTGAGAGATCTTGCAGATATTAAATAATATATTAGAAATGTATCGAGGAGAACACAACGCCACCGGATATCTGATGTCTACGATTTCTAATGTCCAGGAGAATGGGAGGGCTGTAAATGCAGTGAAAGACTCACTAAATGGTGGCGGCTTATCTCACGAGAAGAGATGTGTGACTACTCACATTAATAATATGAGGAATTACAATGAGGCTCGAAGGCCTTTTACAATGGCTGGGAATGCCAAAGTCCTAGACGTCAAAACCTAACCCTAGGAGATGAAGCGCCAAAAGTCATGTGGGCCGTTTGGGTAGTTAGTACATTAACTTCAGGAAGTTAGTAGCTTTGCATCACGATCTTCGTTTTAGAAGTCATGATGACTCATTGAAGGTATCGTCAAGGATATTAAGTTTGGGGGCTCAATCAATGCTTTGGATATCATTTAGGAGAACCCTCGTCGCTTCGAAAAACCTTCATTTAGGCCCTCAAAATGGCCCCGGAAGTTAAAACCTGAAAATAGTAAATTGCCAAAATTGCCATAAAAAGCCATTTGAGCCATTTGGAAAAAGGTGGGTGGCCACCGATATCCACTTGGATCAATGGTGGTCATGACTTTCTCCAAGATCTCATCAATATTAGAGTGATCTATTCAGAATTTGCTAGACTTTTCACCTTCCTTCTAAGGTCAACAATTTTATCTTCTAACTTGCAACATAGATCTTTCTTTTCATTTATTTGTATCTTCAATAGTTCCTCTATTCTTTTTGGATTCTTCAATTTGGGTCTTGGGATGGACAATGGTTTCAAAACTTTTACTAATCTCGTCATCTATATTCATGTGTTCTTTTCCATTCTTTAGTCTTGTGATCTCTTGTTCTTTTCTTCTAATTTAGAACTCTCTTCTTGTTCTTTGAGCATTTTCTTTAACTTCAATATAATGGTTACTCCCTCTAAGAAAATTCTTAGTGTTATCCAGGAAATATAGTTATAGTGTGTATAAAGATGATCACTCCTATACATATATAAACCCTCTTCAATTTCCTTTTGAAGTTTTAATAAGATTTCCTTCTATTCTTTTCTGGGATAAATACCATCAAACTACTTGAAACTATATCTACATCTTAGGTCTTCCTTGTTAATAAAAATCATCATCATCATCATCATTACATTCAAAGGCTTTAGGAGTGTTCTTTACATTCATTTGAAATATCCTCATGATCTTCCTTTTTTCCAATATCAACACATACTTCTTTGCTTTTTCATTTGAAATGTCTTCAAAGGGTCTTCCTTTGTGCTATTATCACTTGATTCTTTCTTCACTTGAAATGTTTTCAAAATCACATTTAGAAATAATGCATTCCAAGATTTTTGATGACTCTTTACCTTTGATGATCTTGATGAGTGGTCTTCAATTTCTTCTTTCTCTTTGCTTTCTTTGATGATATATGTCTCATCTAGCTTAGCCATAGATCCTTAGGTGAAGTGCATTGTCCCATTCTCTCTTTGATAGGGATTGAGGAGTCCACTAAGGATTGTCTTGAGAGCCAATACATCATTCTTATTTCCTTCCCTTTGAGCTGGCAACTTTGACTTGTTCTTCAATGGAACATACCCACCGATGGTTGCCTTCCAAATGGTTTCTCCCATTGTCTTCAAATACACTCTCATCTCTATTCCAAGTAGAGAATATGGTTTCCTCATCAAGGATTGGAATCTCATCATCCATTTGTGTGTCATAAGATCTCCTTCAAGCTTGTTAAGGCTTGTAGTGAGAGAGCAGCTACGATACCAATTGTTGGACACACCTACCACACATAGAGGGGGTGTGAATGAGTTTGGGGATATTTTCCCAAAACTTCCCTCTTGCACAAAACTTATCAATTAGAATTCAACCTTTATTCATTACCATTATCGTTATAACCCAGGTTAGATGTGGTAGCATATCAACAACATATATCAGCAATATATCATCAACAAGTCATCATCATAATGGACACAAAGAACACAAGATATGTACAATTTTCTTTTTATTACGAACTACAATCCTTGGGTTTATCAGCAATAGCGAATGAGAGAATTACAACTCTACAAGAGCACCGGCTCTATATGAAGACTCAAATTACCCTCAACATCAAGAGATGAGCAGCAATATTCAGATATCAATCTGTCCCAGCAGTCTGCTGACATGCGGTGGAGTGCTGGCACCAGCGTGTGAACAGCTGCGGATCCTCTGACGCGTAATGAATGCGGCGGTATATAATGTAACAATGATACGCTTCTAAACAACTAGGGTTTTCTTTTATTCACATACTCAGAACTCTTCTGTCTTCCACTTTGTCCAAGCCCGACCCACAACTAGTCATAATACATCCAAGCTCTCCAATAGCTTGCTCATGCTCTACAACACATCAATATGAATTCTATCTCAATCATGCATAAACAAAAAGTATACCATAGCAAACATGTCACTACTTTTTAGAATCATAAGAGTTTTGCTCACTCCATCCATCAAATCAACCAAATTGAGCCCACATCATAGAGCCATACAAAGAATTCCCTAAGGATTTACAACATATCAAACAATAGCATCCTATCAAGACAATAATGTAACCATACCAGTGTCTCGGTGATAGATCTGAGGCCATAGAATGCATGGAACACGCCTCATCTACGAGCTTGGCACCAACTCAAACACAAATATCCATGAGGTTATTTGTGTCATGCTCCTGTGCATACGGTCGACCGCTATTACACTCGCTATACCTGACCAACCAGCGTGTACATGCAACTATACCGCGGACAACCCGTGGGCATAAAAAATGGGGTTTTACGTGACTCGAGACTTTCTATCAAGATATTAGACTTTTTGAAACTTGATGCATCCATGAGATACTCCTATCGATCTCTTCCTCTTAATAGATCTTCAATCATGCTCGAGATCACGCAATAAGATTCTCTAGAATCTCTCCATCAATACTCCCAAAGATATTACCAAGAAGCTCTCCATTGATTCACGAGGATTCTTACCAAATGTGCATTTTACAAGAGGTCCTAGCTTCTTATTTATGCTTTCATCTTCTATGTCACTTAAACCATTTTGGGTTAGCAACCCATTTCTAGGCCATAACCTATTTTTCCTTATTTTAGGGTTAACCACTTCCATGAATGAAAGTTCTCCAATACTTTATCATTTTAAATATTCCTTCTTGATTTTGTCACTTTACTTTATCATTTAAATAATCCATCTTGATTTTTTGTCCTTTACTTTATCATTTTAAATAATCCATCTTGATTTTGTGTCACTTTTACTTTATCATTTTAATAATGATTTCTTCTTTTCCGGCCTTTTACTTCTTTTGACCTTTTGGGGCTTCAAACCTTCATATGGGGGTCCGCCAACTTCCTTAAGTATAACTCTCAAACCGTGAGGAGTTATGTGACATTCCACACCATAGGAATGGCATGACAACACTATCCATCTAGGATAGTTTCACCAAAACTTCATTGATCTTAATCTCATTTATTCCACATATAAGCATGGGTCCTCAACCATTCTTCTAGGATAACTCATTCCATAAAGAAAGCCTCTTCCGTGAGGGATTTCACCATAAAGGGGACCACTTTGGAGTTCATTCATTTGTTACCTTATCAACCATGATAAGACACTAATGATTCATATTTATGTCGATTGGTTTTACTTGGACGTATATTATTCTCATCAAGGGCATCATATCAATCAATTACTTGACATCCAATAATGACATCAATAAAACCATACCATTTACATATGATCAACAATCTCCCAAATTTATTCTCATCAAGGGCATCATATCAATCAATTACTTGACATCAATCAATGACATCAATCAAACCATACCATTTACATATGATCCAACAATCTCCCAAATAATCAAACCATTGGCATCAATGAAAAACCATTTGCATCAATGACAAACCATTGGCATCAATGACAACATGATCCAACACCCTCGTGAGCTTTGTCCCACTTGAGAACCAAGTGTCCGACATCAAAATTCCTATCTGAAGAAGAATTTGAATCAAACAATATTTTTACAATTTGTTGATGCTGATCCAGTTTCTTCTTTTCTTGTGTTCTCACTTCCTCTAGTTTCAATAAGGCGTTTATTCGATTTTCGAGAGGAGGGCACTCCTCTTCTTGAACTTTCTACGAAAGTTGCAGTGAGGGAAGAAAAACATGTGGAGGGAGAATTGCTTCTCTTCCGTAGATGAGAAAGAATAGGGAATTACCAATAGAGGCCTTTAGGGTTACCCTGTCAGCCCAAAGTGCATTATACAATGCATTGTGACAATTTTTGTGATTTTCTAAAATTTTCCTTTTAATAATCTTGATTAAATTTGTGTTCGTTGATTCTGCTAGGCCATTTCCTTGAGGGTAGTAGCTTGCAGAATACTTTAGTTTAATCCCCTTTTCCAAATAAAAAATGTTCATATCAAGGGATAAAAAGTAAGAGGCATTATCAAATACCATACATTCGGGAATGTTGAATCGAGCTATGATATGAGAGTTTATGAAAGATACTACCTAATTTGTGTTTACCAATTTCAAAGGTACAACCTCAGACCATATAGTAAAATAATTCATTGTTGTAAGGATATACTTGTGTTGCTGCGAAGAAGAATAATTAATTGGTCCTATGATGTCAAGGCCCCATTGTTGAAAAGGAGAATCTATAGTAACATGTTGCAAAGGGAATGCTACCTTTTTCACCCATCTTGCAGCCTTTTGGCAGATTATGCATTTACGACATGTCACGCAGAGCATGGGCGTCTTTAAAAAAAGTGGGCCAATAGTACCCAACTCTTAACACTTTGTAAGCAGTGGTATCTCCACCGAAGTGACCACTGGATTCACCTGCATGGAGTTCATATAACACTCTCTACGACTCTTTCTTTTCCAAACAATGCCTAAGAACACCATCAAAGTTCTTTCGAAATAATACATCATTGATTAACTGGAAAGATGTAGATTTTAGTCTAAGTGATTTTATGTTTTTAGGATCAAGATTATGGGGAGCAGATCCATCTGTCAAATAGAATTTAATGTCCTCATACCAAGAATTGAAAATAGTTTTTGCACACATGATTTGTTTTTTGTTATGTTTATTTACAATTAAGGTGTTGACTTGAATTTCCTGTTCTTGAACTGAATAAGCCACTAGTTTACATAGGTCTTGACCTCTAACAATATGTGTAGGGGTTATTTTGAGGTCATATTACCGTAATGACATCATCCAATTTTCCCTTTTCTCACCCAGTTCTTTTTTTACTAACAAGTTTCTTACAGCTGGGTAAGGAACAATAACCTTGGTTCTGGATTTCAGCAAGTATGACCGGATGTGTTTCACTGCTTTAAAAACAACATATGCATGTTGATATACTATTGGGTAGTTAAGATATGCTCCTTTGAAAGATGATTTCATGAAGGAAATAGGTATCTCATTTCTTTCAACATTTTTCTGTGTCAACACAACAACATAAGATCAGTCAGAAGAAAAGGTATAAAGAGTGAAATCCTGAGAAAAATCGAGACTCATCAAGGAAGGGGCTTCTATTATTTCTTTTTTAATGGAATCAAATGCCCAACTTTCTTGTGGTCCCCAGCGGTAGAAAAAATCCTTTTTAATTAAATTTTGTAATGGTCTTACCATTTCTGAGAAACTTGGGACAAATCTTTTGACAAAATTAATATTGCCCAAAAAGGACTGCATGTATTTTTTGGAGGAAGGAGGGGGTAGTTTAGAAATATCTTGAGTTCTTTCAGGGTCAATAATAATTCCATCTTTAGATAATATAAACCAAAGCAGTTTACCTTTATCTACTGCAAAGACCAATTTCTTAGGGTTTAGGGATACGCTGAACTTGTGACATCATTCCAGGACAACCCTGAGGTGACACAAGTGATATTTCTTGTTTTTAGAGAACACAGTGACATCATCAAGATAGACCACGACTGATTGGTTAATGAGGTCACGGAAATCAATATCCATTTGTCTCTGGAAAGTGGCACTGACGTTTGTCAGTCCAAAAGGCATTTTCCTGTAGGCATAAGTGCCCCGTGGGGTGCAAAAGGTGGTTTTAAGCTGATCTAAGGGAGCCATGAGGACATGGTTGTATCCCGAAAATCCATCTAGTAAAGATAGTCTTTAGTAACTAGACACATGTTGTAGAATTTGTTCCATTGGAGGAACAAGGTAGTTATCTTTATCAGATGCTCGGTTCAAGTTCCAAAAATCGACACAAAGTTGAATTTCACCATTTTTATTCCTTACAGGGACTAGATTAGACACCCATTGTGTGTGCCTTACTGGGAAAATTATCTTTGCAGATAGAAATTTATTTAGTTCCTTTTTAACAGTGGGTTCCAATTTAGGGTGCATCTTCCTTAATTTTTGTTGAAAATGTTGTGTCTAGGGTTTCATGGGTGTTAAGAACCAAACATCAATATAGCATATAAAAACCTCAGGAAAAGTACTCAACGCCTTGAAAAAGAGATAATTTCAGATAATAAGCCTCTTCAAGGGGGAAACCTCCTTTTACCCCACTTAAATGTTCAAGTACAAGATG
>SNQJ01S0030027.1:82408-132497 GCA_010110895.2 Picea sitchensis
TTACAAATAATGGCTTAAAGCCGACATAATTAAAATAACATTACTAATCTAAATTACAACTAATGGCCTAAAGCCGACATAAATAAAATAGCATTACTAATCTAATATGCCCCAATTAAGGGGTAATGAGCCAATATTAGGGCATAACAATGGGGATGACATGTTGTATGATATTGGGGTTGGATGTTTTCAAGTCATCATATGTCCAGGAAAAAACATCTTTAAATTATTTAAACAATTTTATAAAAGAAGATTGTTCTTGCTCCGAACATCCTGTTCCCAGATTAATATTTTGAGGATTTTCTTTTGTTCCTAAATTAACTGTCTCATAAATCAAAGAAGAACTGTTCATTTTACAATTAACTATCCCTCTAAATTTATCATGCAAGTAATAAAATTTCTCTAGTCTTACAACAGATCTGGGGAAAGAGTTTACCAAATTGAATGTCGATTTAGGAGATCTAGGATCTGATATAACTGTGAATTTTCAGAGGTTTTCACCGTGAGTGCCTTCATCGATGACCACACCTTGGAAGGTATCTTCCATGGACAGAAAG
This sequence comes from Picea sitchensis, assembly GCA_010110895.2. NCBI lineage: Eukaryota > Viridiplantae > Streptophyta > Pinopsida > Pinales > Pinaceae > Picea > Picea sitchensis. The sequence continues at coordinate 82,966 of SNQJ01S0030027.1, forward strand.
ATGATGATCTGTTGGTCATCATCGAATACTCTCCAACTTGTGATGTTATCCGAGATCGAAGGCATGAACAAAAATTCAATTGAAAATGCATTAGGAGAAATACCTTCAGCGGGCAACAGTTTAGAAGCAACATTGGCCAATAAATCATCTTTTGAATTACTTAATCTAGGAATGGAATTTATGTTAAATGATGAAAATTTTTGAACCAAACTCCATACCTTGGTTTGGTAGCTTTTCAGATGTGGTGATAAGCAATGTATGACATTTCTTACCTTCTTAACCACAATTTCTGAATCACCAAATACCATCAAATTCCACACGTCCATATCCAAATCTTTCTTAAGTCCTTGTAGAAGTGCTTCGTACTCGGTGGTATTATTAGTGCACTCAAACTCTAACTGGAAAGCAATAAAAGTCTTATTACCTGCAGGATCGATGAGCACACAACCTACACTTGCTCTTTGCATTTGGATCCATCAAACTACAATGAAAATATTTGGGCTTTGTCAGCAATACTTGGCATACTTGGAAAAGTTGATATCTGAGTATAGGTCAAAAATTCCGATAGCTACCCAGGATCAGAAATAGGAGAAATTTCGGTCATGAAATTACCAAAGAAGGTATTCATTTCATGAATTTCAAATGAATTAGAAGATGCAGTGAAAGGTTCATTTGCATCATTTAGATTTGTCACGGTATGCTTAAGATAACATTCTTTGTTTATCCTGATTTTGTTGGGCTATCCATTTTTAGGTAGCCACAAATGAGACCAATATGTGGCAAAGTAACCATGCAGTTGTTCTGATCATCCCCTGCTTAAAAACAAACCATAAACTTCAGGTATATCAACAATGATAATGTCAATTATATGATGAACCTTAGGATTGGAAGATAATCTAACGAGAACATTATTAAGCTCATCAATTACCTTAACGTTTGTTCGATCTAACTGGATGATATTGAGATCAGAAGGTTTAAATTTTTCATTAATATTTTGACAAACACATAGAGGCATCACATTTTACGATGCACTAGAGTCAACCATGCAATTATGTACATTCCTATTAAAAATTTCAAAGGTTAACAAAAAAGGAGAGACATTTTTCAAGCATTAACAACAAAATTCTGTTGATTTTTAGATGTTGTCCCTAAAACAATTTTATTTACATTTTCTATAGTTTTTCCTGCTAAATCCATTTTATATGGAAGTTCAGATGTTCTCTTAGTTGGGAATTTTTTGGCAATAATTGAATCGATTTCTGCTGATTTCTTGCTGTTAGGATCATTGTTTTTACTATTTTTAGCGATATTTTGAAGTTTTTTCTACAAAATAAGGGAAACTTTCAACAGCTCAAAAACATAAATATTAGCTCTCAATTTTTTTAGATCCTCAATCAAATCGTATTCTAAAACTAGAGCTACTAATCTCTGTTTAATTTCAAATTTCTTTGACTATTTTGGAAACACATTTTCACCGACTTCAGAAGAGGGTTTGTTTTGCGTTTTTCTCCTTGTGTTGTAGGGGTGAATAGTTTCAAAATTTTCTTGGAAGATACTGTATGAGAAGTGACTGAAAACATTGGGAGATGATTCCTCTTCTTGAGGTTCTTCTTCCTCACTATGTCTTCAGAATTTTCGGGAGGGGCAGAGGAAGAATTATCATGTGCTTCTAAGATGGTTTGCAAAGCGTATTGTAAACTTTCAAAATTTAGACCTTCAGTGGTCGGGTTTGGCCGGTTGGGAGGAAAAGGTTTTCTGAAAGGAGGTTTAAAACTTCCTTTGCTTGTTGATGCCTCCTCGACTGATCTCTTCAAGTCAACAACCTGATTGGACAATTTTTGGAAGGCTTTCTGTAAGCTTTCTAAGTCTAATGTTTCTGGTTGATTTTTGGTTTGAGGAGGCCTAGTAAGGATCTCTATTTTCTTTTTAGAGGACAAAGTTGTTTCATCTTCACTGCTAAGATTATCTTTCAGGCTCAAAATATCCTTTTCAATTTGGATTTCCTCCTCAAAGTATTCAAGAAATGTGTTCTTTTTATACCTTTTAACCCATATGGATATATTATTGTGCAATGCTTTATCATAATATGAAATGATTAAACTTTCAGTGGGCATTGAATCTGTAGGAATTTTATTCTTTAAAGTAATAAATCTTTGGTTAAAATCTTTCACTTTTTCCTTAGGATTCATTTTTAAGCTGGAAAGTTCCATAATAAGGACTTCCAGAGATTTATCATCTCCGATTGTTTCCAAGAAATAAGTTTCAAACTTGTCCCAACAGACAATGGTTTGGGGTTGTTGAGAGAAATACCATGTGGACGCATTTCCCTCAAAAGTATAAGGGAATAATACGCATACTACATCCTCATGTTCAACACTCCAGAGTCTAATGGCCAACATAAATTTTTTGATATGATCCTCAGCAGATGGCTTTGAGTCTGCATCGAATTTGGGAAAACCATTTCTCCAGATGTTTCGGTAATGGGTGTTGGGGTCCGGGTACAACCACGACATCTTGATAGAGACAAGGTCTGGTAGGATTGTTTTGATTTTCCATGGGAGTTGGTAGTGTAGAAGGCTGGGATGGTTCTGATTAAGAACTGCATTCATCTAAATATTGTCCTCTTGAAGAGGATGGAGATGAACCAAGTGGAAAAGGTGGGATACCAGATCCTTCGGCCCCAAGGGTAGGTGTTTCGGTAAGATTGGTAGTATTATCACCTAAAGGATTGTGGAGTAGACCAATGCCTTGAAGTTTTTCTCGGATATCCTAGATGTCTAACGATTGATTAAGTGGCCTACCAAGTTGTCTGATATAGGCTAAGGAACTATGCATTCTTATGAGTGACTAATGAATAATTTCTTGGACGTCAGCCCCTTGAGGAATTGGTGTCACTGGTTCAATGAGAATCTCATGGTTATTGTTTGAGGTAGTAGTTGTTTCAAGTGTAACGTTGTTGTCTGAGTGACTATGTGTTACAATAGGGGAGTGAGTGTGTGGGGGAGGAGTCTTGCGACCTCCATGTGCCATCAATTGAATTCAGGATCTCCTTCTAGGTCTAGGGTTGTCTAATTAAGCCAAGTCATTTGGTATGATCTATCCTGACAGGTTTAATGGTTCTGTTAGCCAACTAAGGTCCTAAAAAAAAGAAAAGAAATAAACTATTCTAAGGTTACAACTGTGACACTATGTACATGACTCTAATTGTTTACGAATGTTGAACATAAAAATAAATATGAACATTTAATTATGAACAAGATATTTACAATTTGCAAGTTTTGGTGGATGCCTTGCGAAATCAATGTTTTTGTAATTGTTTACAAAGAAGATAAAGAAAGCACATATTTTGATATTTTTTGTTTAATAATTTAAAATCTAAAATGAAACTCAAAAGATACTAATAAAACATAATTTGAAACAAGAACAGAATAATAGTCACAACTAATTTAAACTCTCTGATTCACTAATAAAATAACAACAAAAATCAAATGGAAATAACACTAACCTGAGATTAATCTCATATTGTGTCTATATCCTTGTGCAATCCGAACTTCCAACTATCTTTCCTGTGAGATAAATTTGTAATAGGCATGTGCTAACATCTCCAAAACACACTCAAGGTATTTTTGGGGAGAAAGGATATAAAACAACAGGGCGATAAACTTATAAATCCAGTGACCTTGTAATGGTGAATGTCTACAGTAAAATAAATTTTAATGTGAAACATTCATATGATATGTCAACTTAACATCAAGCATAAATCGATGATATTAAAATGAAATAATGACCACAAATATAATATATGAAACAACAAGTTATAGAAAAAATTTAAAGCGCTAAATCGAAAGAAACATTACATGCTAATGAGGCTAAAGCTATGTAAGATGTGTATATTGCATAATATAAGATGCAAAATATAGATGGAACAATGTCACCCTGGTCTAAAGCTGAAGTGTGAACAACTGGTCCATATAGTCTTTGAGAATTACATGCCCATAAAGTGTTCCAAAAAGGATCCCTTTCACTAACAAAGTGAACAATATTTAAAGTAATCCAGGATCCAAATACTCATATCTCACAGGATAGAGTTGAATCTCCCAAAATCAAGTAATATTAAAAAAATAGTGGATTGGAAACCACTCCAAATAGAGTTGGTTTATTCAAAAATTAAATCAAAGTTTCTATAAAACATAAAGAAAGAGAAACTACTAATCACTTGCGTATAATTGAAAATATTTCCTCCCAGTAATCAACAACATAATCTCCCATTTTCTGAAAGAAGAAAAACAAATTTCATAAATTAGAAAAACAATTACTAATAACTAATTTTTATTTGAAAGAGAATTGGCTACCAAATCAAAGATTTTGTAGCCAGTCTTTATTTTAGTAAATGAAATCACAATTCAAAACTACTTTTTTGGAATTAGATAACAAAATCAAACGAAATCACAACAAAATGTTTACCATTAAAAATCTGACAAAGAGGGATCAAATAGTTAAGAGTTTATAATTTCCTTGACACTGGTCATATTCTTAATGACTATGTTTCTATATCTCTTGATACGTTTAGTCTCCCTCTTTGCATGTGCCTTGAGATCAAGGTTTTATTTCTTCAACAGATTGTTCTGAGTAGTTAAAGACTTGATTTGAGCCTATAAGAGAGGAACGTCGGTATAGTAACGCTCAACCCAATCGAGACATCCATCATAGTGTACAGGGGAGATGGCATATCGACAAGGGACACAATTGGCCAAGGGGGCTTCAGACTTATCTGATGTATGCTTCAGATCTTTCCTAATACCCGAAAACCCTTCTTTACCCTTAAGGCATGGTGGTATATTTGTTACGAAATCAAATGGTTGAGTATGAATGATAACTTCCCTCGTGGAACCCTGAATTTATATATCTTCTCGAGCTAAAAAATCCTCTATATCAGGCTCCAAACCCTCATCAATATTGATCGGATCGATCCATCTTAGATGAGTATCATTTCAGTTCCTTAGTTTCCTAGAGATTAGGCGACCCACTTTCTTGTTCTTGAAACCCAAGTTTGTGCACTGTTGTTTTGTTGTGTTAAAAAGTTTTTGGGCATCTGAATTAACATTAATGTTCAAGATAACATCACTCACGGGCATAAGAGGATCACTTACCTTCAATTCATCAGTCTCTTTCTCTGGAAATGTTGTAGGTTAAAACTTACACGACAACCCTTTGTCTAGAGGGGTTTTATCAGTAAACTCCGGTTCACTAATTGAATAACCGATCTGGTCTTCAACCACTGGCTTGTCTAAGTTAGGGTTTGTTGTTAAAATAGGGTTTGTTGTAGGATCATCCTGGATGAAACCATTCCTCATCAAAAATATCTCCCAACTATCACCTACGGTCAACAGATGATACATCAACAATATTTTAACCAATCCATGGTGGAATAGGCTCGAATTTACACCCTGTCTCTTGTAACACTTGGACATCTTATAGAGACTCATCAATAAGTAAAGTGGCATGTATAAATTGAAACCTATGAAATTCATGATAAAACATATATGGTAGATAAAGACCAGTCTATATCGACCTTTGCAAGTAACAAATTGTTTCAGAATTAACAACAAACTATGCCATCTAGGTTTTAACAGGGCGATAGGAATACCTTTTACACAACAGTTGGTTTTTCGAGAGGTCATAAACAAATTACACAAGAATTATTCTATCCTAGTGTATTTAAACCATCTCTCTCCCTTTGATGGGAGCCCTGTTACTTTCCTCACAAATTCCTCGGTCAATTCTAATTGTATGTCTCCTATCTTAGCTTCGAACTCGTCAAAGGTTTGTGCGAAGGCTTCTGCTACCTGAAGATTATAGCCCTCAAATTTATTAAGGAATGTATGCCAACCATGATTATTTAGGTATTCAATCACATCATCATGGGAAAGTAAGGCCTTGCATACGTTCAGGTCTATGTGGATGACAAACACCATGACCACTGTAACCAGAATGCAATTGAGATTACTCGAAAAAGTTTTAGGTTCCAATCATGCGAGAAACAAAAACAAGTTCGAATGGAGAGTAGAAACACCAAAATAACAAAGCCTGAGGGTTAGCATAACTCAAATAGTGGGAATGAAAACTAGATGGTTCATTGTATCCCTTACCATGTCTCGCAATGAGTGCCAAAATTACAGAGTACCAAACCCTATGCCGATAATGAATTGCTTCATTAATGTTTTGAGCCAGCAAGGTAAGGTGAGTACTCGAGTACATCAGGTATGTACTCATTGGTATGAATGTTTATACAACCATTGAAATCATAAAAAGGATATCAAATAGTTAACCAAATTTCTTGGCATATCCAAGCAATTCGATAATGAACTATCAAATCATTGAAATAATAACAATCGTATTAACATACAAAAAAATGGATCAATCAACCATTTCATAAAATTTTCATTTTAATTACATATGAGTGACTTTTAAAAAGATATTTTCAGGCACAAAACTATAAAACCAAGCCAAGTTTTATGTTTAATTCATGCTTACAGTCATGAATTAAAGATAAAACAAACGAAAATATAAACAATAACGATTTAATGTGGTAAAACTTTAATCTATCAATCACTTTGAAAATAAAAAAATGTTTACAAGATTGAGGTGATGGTAGTTATAGAAAAATACAATTTCTTTCAATCGTGTTAAATATAAAAATCATGTGTGGCTGCCAACATGATCTCAACGTAATTCACGAGAAAACGCTGAAGAAAGTTCACTTTTCCCTGTAAGATCTGAAGCTAGGGTATCATGCACGGGAGAGGCAATTGAACTATCTCCTCAATCTTGAGAGGATCAACCATGATCCCTGTTGTCAAAACAATAAAACCTAAGAGATGACCTGACTTCATGCAAAAACTTCATTTGTTAGGATTCAAGCGAATCTGATAATAGTGACTTCGTTCAAAGATTAGTCGAAGATGAGAGGGATGATCAAATATCTTATGAGAGCGTGATGCTACATTATCAAGATATGCCTTGAATATATGTCTAAGGTCTTGAAAATCAAACGGCATGGCCCGATGAAAGGTGGCTCCAGCATTATTCAGTCAAAAAGGCATCTTATGATACATGAACGTTCCCCAAGGATGAATACAATATGTTTTATGCTGGTCTTTGGGTTTGATCTGGATCTAATTGTATCCCGAGAAACCATCCATGAATGAAAATACATCGTAGCCCATGCACTCATCGACAATCTAATCGATGAATGGGGTGGGAAATTTATCTTTCGGACATGCCTTATTCAAATCATGGAAGTCCATGCACACATGAATCGTACCCTGTTTCTCGTTAATCGGAACCAGTTTTGACACCCATTTCATCAACTGTACGGGGTAGATAAAATTGGCTTTGTGACGTTTTTCCACTTCATCCTTAATTTATTCCACTTTTTGAGTTTTCACAGGATGAAGCTTCTGTCAGATTATATTGGCATCACGATAAGTCGTTATTTCATTTCGATAATTGTTGGTTCTATGCCTGGAATTTCCTCGTAAGACTAGGAAAAAACATCGCAGAATTCCTTAAATAACTCTGTATAAATTCAAATCTCTTTAGGGGAGAAGTCCACTCCAATGAAAACATTCTACACAACGCTAGGGGTTTTGGAGATATCTATTGAAATCGTTGCAGCGATACATTCCATATTACCCTCATCATAAACTTTGTGCATAACCATAGGATTAATAGGACAAGGCTTATCTCCATTCACGGTCAAAACAAATTCTCTCGCCTCTATTCTCTTTAACTTAGGAAGGAAGTAAGATCTATGATGAAGATCATCCCAAGCTCTATCGGGACCAGTCAATGCCTTGTTAATCGACTCGTCAAAGGGAAAGACTAGGTATAAAGGATATTCAGTGGCAAGAGAACCTTGAGCCCAAAACAAGCTCAAGGACTGGATCTAACTCCTGTGGGGGAGTCGGATCGGGGTTGGATGAAGTTTGTTGGAAAATGTTGTATGAAACTCAACTGTGGACAAGGGCATGGCCATGCCACAATTCCCTGTCCCTTCGATCAAAGCTGATGGCAAAGGTAGAGTCCACAAATCATTAAATTAACTCGTTCAAAATGACGACACTTGTAGAATTGTAGCCCTAGGATAGTCAGGGACAACCGATATAAGCTTGACATTTCCAGAAGGCAGTGGGTAATCAAAAGTTCCCATCAATGAAGGAAACAAACTAAAACCTAATTTGACAATTCTGGGCTATGGATTGCCAATCATCGGGACCATGGAATCCCCTGATGAAGGGTTAGTATGGGAGAAAGAAAATTGATCAATGGTCACAATCAGGCCCTCATGCAAATAGGTCCAAATCCTTCCTAACAACAGGTTGTAGTCAAGAGGCACATCGACCACTTCAATTTTGACACATACATTTTTTCCTACCAACTTCACGGGAAAAGAAAGAATGATCCCTTTTGGTTTGAATGACTGACCATCAAACATCATAAGAAACATAGGCGACGGAGACAAAACAAGTTGGCTAATGGCCTTCCAACACACCAATGACATCATGCAAGTTGAGGCGCCCTCGTAAACCACTATAGGGAAAATGTTCTAAGTAAAATATTTTGTGGTGTAAGCCACTACTATATGAAATGCAATATGGTAAGGAAGACGAGGTTTCAAGTCGGTTGGATAAAAAATGATCGCTCCTCGGTTAAAATTCTTTGTCGATCCCAGGGAAGATAATATATCTTTTCTCTGCAAAGGGAAAGTCTAGAAGACTTCCAAAGAAGACATCGTGCAAGGGGTCTATGCCAAATCTTCCACAACGGAGTAGTTCTGGGTGGCGCTCGAGTTTGGATTATGAGAAGCCTTTTTAAATTCACCTTTTGGGATGCGAGTCATTGTTTTTCCCGCTGACTTCTCAATCTGGAGAGGAGTCAATGGGTTCGTGGCTTATTTTCCCTTTTCTATAGATTCTGACATTCTGTCATCTTGAGCCCTGGTCACTATATTATCCTTGACATTCATGATGTAAATATTCACAACTGAATTATTATTGTTAGTCATGGGGGGTCCCTGACTGCCCCCTTCCATACTCGAGGATGTTGAAGCTTGAGCCATGTTTTTACCATGTGGAAATGGGTTCGTCAGAACAACAGGTTGTTGTTGCACCAATAGCTTATGAGCTTCTACAAGATGAGGGCACACATGAGTTGGGTGCTCTTCCGTGAAAAGGTTACACATATAATTTGACTTCCGCTTCGCCATTTCCCCCCCACCAACATTGTTGGTAGCCGTTTTGTCCCCTTTACCCTTCTTGTTCTATTGTTTCTTCTTTCCCTCAGGTTGTTGGTTGGCCTTAGGGTTCGTCAACTGCACACTATGTATGTTCGACGCTTGGGTAGGGGGAACAACCAAAATCGAGGTTTGGTTGGCCACAACCTATTGTATCGACAATTGTTGCAATTGATTTGACAACAGATCAATGGAATTTCCTTTTTCTAGGGCCACAATACCATCGGCATGTGGTCTAGAATTTTTCTTGGGCTTATTGAGAATAGATCATGACGCATCTGGAAAAATCTTATAGAGCATGTCAGACTAAGAGTAGATCATTTCAAGCTATTGCACTCTCATAATCTCCTCCTCCTCTGAAAACACTCTAGAAGTCACTACGTCCTTAGATATGCAAGGCACCAAATACTTCAAGAACCACTCCAACAAGAAATCTAGAGGGAATTGGACCTTAATTAATCTCTTTCAACACCGCCATTCTCGGATATGATCAGTGATATGGTTGGCCTTGGTTTTCTCAAAGTTGGCCAACAATTCAGTGTCAACATCATATCTCACGGGTAACTGGAAATGGTTCAAAAAGACCATCTTCAAGTCGTTGAAGTAAAAATACCTCGAGTGGTCAAGCTCAATATACCATTTCGTGACACCCCCTATAAGAGTGCATTGAAAAAGGTGAAACTGGATGGAGTCATCTCTCAGTGAGTTTGATGAGCACCATAGATGAAAAGTTGTCACGTGATCACCTGGGTCTTCGCCAAGCTTGCCTTCAAATTTTGGAATATTTGAGGGAAACTTAGTCGGCATGGGGGGCCAGTGTGGATTGTGAAAAATTGGGTCGTTCAATAATCTCAACAATTCTGGAAGATGTAGCGTTGTTAGAAACGATATTTTAGTTTGAGTTCTATGTACAGGGAAAGAGGGTCATGGCATTTGACAGGCACTATGTTGCCAGGAAAATTTGGACTGTTGGCCATGGTTTTGGTAGAAACCGTGACCTTGACTAGCATATGAAAAATCTGTCTGTTGGGGTATCATTGGATGACTCTCGTAATTGGATGACATAACCTATGTGGGGATTTCTCCTTGCATTGTGTTCTAAGGATTTTTGAAGGGGATGCCCCGAGCCGATCTGATGGGCATGGGTACAGAGCCCTGCCTGGGGTTCCATTGAGCATGGAAGGGGTTACCCCCGACCGAAATCCCTTGTGAGGGAACTGATCCCTACCAAGGATTCCAAAGACCCTGTGAGGAGAAAACTCCAGTCGTTGCTCCCTGTGAAGGAATAATACCCTACACTAGGTTATGTTTCCCAAAACTGGGGTTTCCCCTAGCCGAGACTACAACTGAAGAAAAAGTTTTGTTCCCAAACACGTCGAACAAAGAGAAAGACATAAATCCCATTGGCGTTGTGTAAGATGAAGGTCCTAAACTGTCTTCTCCAAACAAGCTATAATTAACATTCGTCCTGACTGGTTGTTGGAAATAACCACCGAGCGATGGGGCCGAAGGAGGTATATGACCCCCACCCTAAGGGATAGCATTAAAGGGGACTGAAGTGCCCCTGATTGACCCTTGCAGGGGAGCGTTTGAGATCCCTTACCCTAGAATCATGGTCTGTAAGGAGGCATAGGTAAGAACTGAGCTTGAATCAAAGTTAAGCATCCCATATGAGAATGGAGGGCCCTTCGCACTCTGAGTAAAAGGAGTAGTGGTCATCACTGATGACGGTATCAAACCACTACCTGAAGTAGAGGGATTCGATACCATTATGGTATGGATTGGGGAAGGTGGGAGAGGAGGCAAGATTCCCCCTGTGGTAATAGCTGTAATGGGAGTATGAGGACTCCCAAACGAAGTAGTAACATTCACTTCCATTGTCACTTGTAAGACTAGATGGCGCTCAGAAGGTGTCACCTCGGGAGGGACAAATTGGACCAAGATTGGCACTGAAAAGTTAGTGATCAGAGGGTTAGCTGGCCTGAGAGATTCTACCTCAAGGTCACAAATGTTAGGTTCCTCTGGAGTTGAATAGTCTCCTCGTAGAGCGGGCTCAGAAATAGTTTCTTGTGGCCAGTCTCTTCGAACGACCCTTGTTGGTCAAGTCTTCACTGTAACAGTTGTGGAGGTGGCTCCAATGGAACCGACACCAGGCCTTGAAGCCTTTGCAACCGACGAATCTATTGATCTTCCACCTTGTGAAATGATAAACTGACACAGTAAGGATTAAAAAACATTTAAATTCCAAGCACACACTAAACATATCCTAAAAGACAAATCAAGCAGTCGCTATCTAGTAGGAAGGACAATCATGGAAATCAACACTACAAAAACTAACCGATGCAAGTGCAACTTGAACACGGAAGAACCCTCTAGGTATACTCTATGAAGCGTGATCCGACATCTACCCCAGGTACCATGGTATAGCCCCCCAGTCACCCGTGTAAGTCCATAGAATATGGGAACCTAAGTTTCCAACTCCCAGTCAGTCACCAGGAGGGTACAGTCGACAGTCGAGCGGATCGCAATGAGTAAGATAACAAGTCCAAATCCTATCAGGGGTATCGAAATCAGATGGTTTGGAAGACAACATAAGATCTAGAATGGATTTGAGGTCCACAAAGCTATGTAGGAAAATGCAATCGGTATTACTCCCAAGATAGACCCTTAATATGCATTTCCCACTACGTTTAGTCCATATTTGGAGGGGTTATCTCTGCTACCTTTCCTCACACGACCTCGTTTTTATCCCCTCTGTTATATGGGGGTCACATATAACTTTTACGACATTGGAATTAAGAACTCCCTAACTCTGAATCCAATTTTTTATTTAATGACATTGAAGAGTTTCCTCTCCAACCTAATTTAAGGCCTTAACCCTAAACTAGTTGGTTGATCCTACAAATAGAAAAAGTCTAGTTTATTTTAGATCAAGCGTTCTTTTTAAAGGCTTGATTTACTCATGAGGTATGGTGGTGAAACTAATGTTGTTATAAGAGACGAAAAAGGAGGAGAAAAATAACGCACTTGAAAGAAAAATTACTTCAATTTTTTTTAAAGCAAAGCTTTTGTAACTAACTCTTTGTAAACACAACTTTTCTTAACTAACTATTCAAGATCTTGTAAAGAAAACCTAAAACCTACTTTCTCTTGAATACAAGATACTTATGTTTCAAGAAATCAAGAAAGAACTTGAAAAACAGACTCTTTTTCCTTTTTGCAAATAACCAACTCTAACTACTTTACCAAACTGAAAAGTTTTTTTTTTAAATTGCCTTTAAGAGAAAAACTGAAATAAATCTTTTTATTTTTTCAAAGAAAGTAAAAAAGTATAAAAATACTGAAACAAGTCTGGAAAACCTTTATCCTATTGCGGATAACAGGGATTCAATCAAGAAACCTAGAAGGCAGATTTACAATTCAACAACTTGCTTAAAACCTTTTTAAAAGTAAACACAAGAAAATCAAGAAAACAAGTAAACTGAACTCTAGACCCAGGCTATGGCTGTAAACAAAGACTTTGGATTGATCCAAGAAAAACCATGAGAAGTGTGAACTTCAATCAGGAAATAAGAATACTCCCTCTTTTTCCAAACATTTTCTTGAAACAGAGACGCGGGTTGTTGCATCAGCAACATGCATATGTACATGGGTTGTTTATTGATAAGACTGCGTATGTACATAGGATGACTCAAGACATGGAGCACACACCTCTGTATCTTTCGAAGAAAAAAAAAATCAAGCACTCTTAGAGGGAAGGGACACCCGGTATTACACCTGAAGGTGACCAGAATCCCTTGACAGACTCAAAAAACTCGAAATAAACTTGAAAGGAAAACAAACCAATCAAAAAACCCAAAATCCCCTAAAAAACCTTAGAGGCTTCCCCAGTATGGTCACCAGTTCTACTAGCATAAAATCCCCCCCTTTAACTACACCTGGGTTCAAGATGTAGACATAGAGAATAAGTGTCTAAAATCTAATCAATTCTCAATACTACCCCAAACATACCAAAAATAATGTAAATAAATCAAAGAGAGAAGAGATCGGGTAACTGTACCTCTAGTCCCACATCTGGTGATGATCTCCTCATGATTGGAAGTTCCACTAACTGAACGTCTCCTCCCAAGGATGAATTGCATCCAAATATATGCAAACAAAGAACTACAAGCATGCTAATCCATACATAATTTAGGGTTAGATGTTATAATGATAAGTATAAATCAATAAAAATACTCAAGACACCATCATTTGGGACAGGAAAATGTGATTCTATTATTCATAATACAAAGATTATACCTTACAATCTAAGGCGCCCACCATTCCACGAACCTAGTTTGGGATCCTATTTTCCATTCTCCAAGTGCACCTTGTATGGAATTCTTCTCTCAACCTTCTGATCACTTCTATGGAAGGGAATGGGTTAGATGGAGGAAGAAGGGGATAATGAGGGAATGCTAAGGCAATTTCTCACAAAAGGCAGCAATATCTTGGGCAAGGAGGGGAAGTGAAATCGGGAAAAGTTTCATTGTTCTTATGCTTAGATGTGAATGATACCCAAACACCTCCTTTTATATGACAAAAGGATGGTTATTCGGTTGGGTGACAGGCTATAGAATGTGGATTAGTTGGGAAACTTCCAATAGCCCGTAAATTTCAACGAATTCTTTGCAACTTTTTATTTTTTGCAACTTTTGCAAGTATACGCGGGATGTGATGGTACAACATGCATATGTATGTGATATTTTGTGGTGAAACAAGCATATGTACATGGGAATTAATGGTGTAGGGTGCATACATATTCTAAGAAATGGTTTTTTAAGAAGAACTTCTCAACAAACTTTGGTAAAATATGCAAGTAAGAGGGCCAAGGCCATGTATGCATGAGTAGGTAAATTTAGGGCTATAACACTTATATTCATGCTAAGAGGTTGTGCATCATCCAACTATTGGAATGCACCAACATTGAGAGGAGGAGGATGGATAGATTTTCTTATTACTAGGTGAAACGCTTGCTCACCAATGAAAATGGGAACTAACCATTTGTGTGTCTATAATTCATTTGACTCAATTGATTATGATGTTATCTCTCCCTCCAAACTGAGAAATTATCTCTTTTATAACCCCTCATGGGACCCCATCTTTTGCAACTACCTACTGTAGGGTCATTTTCCCTTGTTTCTTCCTATGTTTAACCACTACCTAGGCCCACGATGTGATGGCCCTATCAATGTTATTTGGCATCAACATGATTTCTAGTGCCTCTACTTCTACTTCTATATCGATTTTTTCATTTTCTATCAATATCCTTATATGGTAGAAGTTCCAGTTGACCTAAAAAATGGTACTATCAACTTTGAGCATCAATGATGGCCTTAGCGATCTTGGTGGTATGCATAATGACCTTTCACATTACTAGGTAATATCCCTAAAATTTAGTGTCAATTATAAACTACATGGGCTTGTTCATGTTGTGGGATTATCCTTCATAGATATTTTCTATGAATTTTTCTTCTATATCCCTTGGTGGAATATCGATACCCACCAACTCCACCCACTACGAATAATTGAGTAGTGGTGAGAAAATCCCATAGAAAAAATTCTAGTTCCTATCCTACATGCCAATGCAATTTTGTAGGATTTCATTATTGAGTTAGGAAACTGTTGACGCTTGAATCCGTTAGGACCGAAATGGAAACCTCACGAGGATACAAATCCCCCTGCATTTTTATAGAGGTGGTACTCCTCTTTAGATTTTTCTCGATATTTCCAAATGTTCAAAATGTGGGACTTGACAGAAGTCCGTCGTAGTAATTCAAAGAAACATAAATATAGCGAGTAAATAAAACGAAAATGTTTTTTGTTTGTCTTTTTTAAAGAAAGTTCCCAAGAGAGGACCAAGAATCATACACATCACACATTTAAATCAAATAAACAAAATTTCCTCACATCCATCATAGTTTAAGATAAATATTTTTTATCACATAAAAACAAAAAGTAGATTATCTGCATGCACAAGAGAACTTTAACATGGTGGATACATGGGAAGCTCAAATAAAGATAATGATATATCAACCTAAAATACTTTATATTCTGAAAACAGGGTTAGACATCACAATAGAGATTGTTCCCAAAGTAGTTCTCTTGAAATTTCCAAAAATATATAGTCTGTTACATATTCTTGAAAATGTAAATGTGTTTTTCTTAAAGACTGGTATTGGGGCTCCCGTGGACCATAAAGAAAATAAATACAAGAAATAATATTTTAGAAAGAAGACAGTGGGCGGAAGAAGGATCAACAAGACCTTGTAAGAAGAAAAAAGGAGTTATCAGTCTTCAGTTAAACCTTTCTAGTGAAAGAGGTGGAATAATTGGATTAAGGACTTGATAAAGAAAAGAAGGATGTGATCAACATAAACTTACTATGATGGCCGCTCATGTATTCATTTGCTCGCTGATTTCCTTTTATTGTTTTCATCAATGGTTACATGAACCGTCTCAACTGATTATTTCCCTTCATTTGTTAGTTTATCGATAGCCTTCTTGAACTATTCTTCGATGTAACTTTTCATAGGTGCCACGTTGATTTCATGCCAGATTTTAATATTGAACATATATCCCTCCAATTCTTGGAGATCAATGAAAATTCCATCTAATACTTATTCAATATCCTGATTTTTTATGGAGTAATCCACTAGCTAATTATCTATGGAATTCTCATCATATTCAATTATGCCATAGAATTTTCCAGTTCACAATCCTCTAAAAATATCAACTTGCTCATCAAACTGTTGTTTTGTTAGGAACAATGACTTGAGGATAAACTTGGGTTCTTGGACTTCATTAATGCTTCCGGACAGGTCCACCTCCATGATAATTTTGAATAGCTCTTCTCTCCTTGTTATGTCTTGGTTGCACGCATGAACGATGTTGTTCAAGTTATTTATTTTTTCTTTCCAGTAGGCATTCAGTTGCTTGATTCAAATTGGAGAAGGAAGGTCCTCCTCTCTTATATTTATCTCTGACATGTTGGAAACTTTAATACCAAAGGGTACCACAACATCAAGGTAAAAACCTTCTTCATTTTTTAGGTTGTCCTGTAGATATTCAATAAAGGCATGCACTCTCGAGCCAAAAGAAATCATGTTCTTTGAAATTTCCCAAGATTTTGTAATTAGTGCCATTCTTTTCTTGATATTATTATCCACATAACTCCTGGCTGATGTGAGTAAGCTTGGGGATCCTTTTATTTTGGCTGTGGACGTGGCAGGTCTCACAATTTACAAAGGACTAGAAAGGAGTGGAAAAGGCATCAAAGACTCTTCTAGTTCCTTAATCCTTTAATTTAACTTTGTATTTTCTTCTTCGAGACAACCAATGGATTCGTCCAATGCATCACTGATGGATCTATGGATTTTGGAAACCTGGGAGGGCCACATATTTCTTAGGTTAACCTATGAATGAGATTTCCCTTTTTTATTCTTCACATCACTCTTCTCAATAATTAATTTTTCATTTTCGTTGTCAAAGACAACACTCTCAAATAAAAATGATTCTTCTTCATCAAATATATCATTCTCAACAATTTCAAATGACTGATTTTGGTGGGTCGTGCCTCCTGGATGGTCAATGTTAGGAAACATATTCTGAATGTTAGCTTTGAGCTCCATATCTTTAAGGGAGAATATATTGATGTCACTTTCGATGTGATACTCTTATGCCTCTTCTACAATATTCTTCCTCTTCTTTCTCAGAGGACGTTTATGGGAGCTTTCAATTTTTCCTAGAGGGGGGTTCTTGTCTCCTCCTCTGCCTGAACTACTGTTGATTATGTTTTTAGATGGGTGGGTCATTGGAACACTACTCTGAGGTGTTTTAGACCTGGGAGTAACAATTGGGGATTGGGCACTCTTCTTGCTAGGACCTTTTCCTCTTTGTTTGTACAATTCATTTGTACTTATTATCGTCTCTAAGTCATCAACAGTGTGGATAATATTGCCCAAGTTATTATCTTCTTCTTCTCCTAGAACAGTGTGGATAAATGAATTTCTAAAACCCATTGTTAATATATGTACCAAAAATATTTCATTATGTTCAAACCCTCCAATATTTTTATCATACTTGAGACTCAAGTTGTGGAAGTGGTTTGCGAATTCATCAATTTTGTTGATACTTGTTAATACAAAATCCCCAATTTTCCAAGGCAAAGGTGTGAATTGTTTTTTTCATTTTTCATGAAAAAGGTACAGCCAAAAGTTATATTTCCTTACAACTTCTGTAACAAACATTATGTCGGATATATGGCATGGAAAAAAGGAAGGATATTCCTTAGAACCGAAAATAATGATAACATTGTAATTGTCCATTTTCTCCAAAGTCCCCTTTTTATCCAGGAATTTGCTAGCTTGAGAGAATATTCTTCGGGTATCTTTTCGAAACAAAAATCCTTTAAGGACCGAAAAAAATTCATTGAAAACTTCATAAAAATGTAGGGAATCTTTGTGCTTCCATAATTCTTGGTACCAAAAGGTCATGGGGTCAAATTCACAGTTCACCTTCTTGCATATAGACAATTTAGGGAATTGACAACAATGCACTATCACAAAAACCAAATAAGAAGACATAAATAATTTCTTATCCCTTTTATAGTGATACAATTGGGAAGATATTTCAATGGAAATCAACTTCCCCCAATAGAAAATGGCCTTCTCCTTGACAATAAAATATAAGATGTAAAAAATCATACGGGAAATGCTAGCAGTATTTTCTTGGCTCGTAACACTGGTAAATAACCAGGAATTTTCGCGAAATGGGTTTTTGAACAAGCTAACCTGCAATCTAGTAATATCTTCAGTGATGGTCATGGGATTCTCCAAGAATTCAGGTAAGAGATATATGCCATTGTCATTTGTTTTCAAGAAGTCCCTGCAATATTCACCTTTGAAGGTGAGTTTTGGCTTTGGGGGTTTCAACATTTTACAGAACACTTAAGGCGAAAGAGAGATGGGATAATGGTATTGGAGTTTAATCATATTCTTTCTTAGTATATAATTCTCAACACATGAGGAAACCAACTCCTTGTAGTCAAAAACTTCAGGAACACGAACTACACGAGCAATTCCAGACGTCCAAATTACTTCCTTATGAGCAGAAGGGGATGAATAATAAGAGTACGCTCTAGACCATTGAAAGTTTTGGTCCTATCATCCAAAAAAATTCAAATTATCTCCGTAGAACTATTGTCAAGCTACTATTTCCATAATTTAACGAGAGTGTTCTTTTGATCCAGATAATATTTGAAATAAGCACTTGAGAGATATAATATAATCTTCTGCAAATCATGCTTTAATGTGATTTAATAATAAATCTCCTCGATCGCTTTGCCTATTAATGACAATATTTACAGGACCTCCATGATGATTTATTAGCATTAAACCATACTAAATGCATATTGGGAAAAGCATGAAGGTGGCGGGGATGGACGAGAGCAAACAAGATTTGGGATTTTTGTGAAGCCACCAACTTGCGACTGCAGAAGGTTGAAAATTGGCTAAGTGTTGTGATGTGGTCGGGTAGACTCAACATAGGAGGGATGAGATAATTGGGACATTGGGGAGTCCGATGGTCAAAATGTAGATCACAGATCTTTTGGATGCAAAATGTATATAACGAAACATGGGATATGAAAGATTGACCCTACCAAACCACGAACCTGTGAAACCGCCAAAACGACTAAGTATAGGATAATGTGGTGACCAGTCGGACTCAATACATGGGAGTGTGGATTGGAGATGAGGATCCATGATTCCACCATCCCGAGAACCTACAAATCCATCATTTTGGAAAATACAACTAAGTATAAAAACTAGAAAGGGAGAAAAGAAGTTGGGAAAATTGAAAAGGGGAGGGAATTTTTGGAAGTGGGAATTGATATTAACAACATGCTCCAACTGTGGGATGATAACCCTCTGTAGGTTGTCAAGAATCCAAGGTATCGTGTGACCAGGTGCTTCCTCCCATTAAGCTATGGAGTTAGAGTAAGAATATACAAACTGAAAAATAAAATTATGTACAATGAGAATGAGAACATCTTAAGAGAAGAAACCTTTCAAATGTTTCCCATTGACAGGAAGCATTAATATTTTACCCTTCATGCCTTGGATCATATAGGTGTTAAAACCCAATATCTTCTCGACGATGTATGGTCTGATCCAGAGTGATTCAAACTTTGTATGCATGGAAGGTTCCTCCTTGGCCTTGTTCCAAAGTAGCACCAACTCTCCTCTCTGGAAATTCTTTACAGTTGTGCTCTGATAAAAATATATTTTGACACTTTGATGCCTCTGAGAAGTTCGATTCAGGTATTTTCTTTGTTCTTCTTCCAATTTTAGCAACTGATTGATTCTCCTCTGGATGGATGAAATGTCTTTTGTATCTTCAATATTAACCACAGAGATCAACGCATTGAGCTTGAGGCTAATCAAAATTTTCGCTTCTTTCCCATAAACCAATAGATATGGAAACATCCTGGTGCTACCCTTTGGAGTCATTTTGCTTGCCCATAATACATCCATCAACTTTAGATGCCAATTCCTTTGGTTCTTGTCAACAGTTTTATTTAGTATCTGAAGAAGTGTTTTGTTTGTGGATTCATCAAGGCCATTACCTTGTGGATAATAATTCGATGATTGACCCATGATGATTCCATATTATCCAAAAAACTCCATAAAATTTGACCTGATGAAAATGGAACCATTGTCTATGATAAAATTATCTAGGACACCAAATATCGATAGAATATTGTCTTTGAGGAACTTAATTATCTCTTCAGCAACAACTTTCTTTAATGCCACCGCTTCTGGCCATTTTGTGAAATAATATGTAGTCGTGAGTGTTGTTCCAGAGTTTATACTTAAGGATTGAAAGTATAAAGTCTAGGCATCCAAAAAGAGGGTGTGTGATATAAAGAATAGAAAAAACAACTCGTAGGGGAAAAGGAGCTATGTCTGATTTCTAAGTCGTCTTTGTTTGGCTTCCAATTGTTCCTAGATGCCAATGTCCTGCTCAATGACTACCCATGAATGTTCAAGTTCAACCCGTGTGGTGGAAGATTTTAAGATGGTGATGAAAAGAGTTAAAGCGATACTGGTCTGGTTTGTGAGACCGGGTTCAATATTGAGATGTCTTATAACAGGTACTATCATAAAGGAAAAAGAGTTTTAAACATTTGTTTCTTTTTAGGTTGTTGTTTCTATTTTAGATTATGTAAGAAAATTCTCAAATTTTGAATTAATAGTGTGACAAAATCAAAGGTCGTTTCCCAT
This sequence comes from Picea sitchensis, assembly GCA_010110895.2. Lineage (NCBI taxonomy): Eukaryota > Viridiplantae > Streptophyta > Pinopsida > Pinales > Pinaceae > Picea > Picea sitchensis. The sequence continues at coordinate 103,585 of SNQJ01S0030027.1, forward strand.
ATTTGAGCTAAATTGAAAACCGTGCATGAAATGAAAGAAAACATATAGATGTGAAAAATGTGAGGCACCAACTAGGGAAGAATCTCACTTTGTTGAAAAAGACAAGAAGAACTTTAATGAAGCATAAGATATAGAAATCTAAGTAATTCATAGGTCTTGTACTTGTTGATAGCCGATAAAGAGGAAACACTGTAAACAAATTAGATGACTAAAATAATCAATCACCACAGTAGATGTTGTACTAAATTGTAGCTAAGCATTCATCAAATATATATAAGGAATGATATTAAATATGAAATAATCAGAGGAACACATAACTCAAACATGACGGGATCTGGAGTCTCTGACTTGCATTTGTATTAATTCTGGCAAATGAAAAATTTCTCTGATATAATCAGCCAAAGAAAAATCCCTTGGTGTATCTTTGAAAAATGTATTTATACAAAGAAAATCATCAACCCTGGACGGTTGGTATTCTCCTAATCTCCTAGGTGCTGACGGTTACAGAATATGAAATTCAAACCATTTTGTTCGGTTACTTTTTACTTTTTACCAGTTGTACAAAAAAGAGCACAAATGCGTTACTTCATCATTTCTTTGAAATGCTTCCTTTGCTCGGTCCCGAACACACGGCGCACCTGTCTGGAAACTACATCAAAATTCTGGAAGGCTCTGATGTATTATTTGCTTCAAACATATATAACTTCCTCTGAATTTGGGGCAGCTCGTCTTCAATATTTCCCTTGCCAAACTTTGTCGAATGCAACTGTAGATTCGGATTTATTAACCACTTATCTATTTGGGTGATGTCGAGTTGTTTCAATTGTGAAATCCCGAGTTGGACTTCATTCCAAATCTCCTTGATATGCAGTTGATTCCTTACAACATTTATCTGTCCTAATATCCCAGGACAATCGCCTTTACCAATGCCCAGTGTTTTTGTATCTAGCTGATCAAATACTTCTTCACATTCTCTGTTAACTTCTCTTGCCATTTTCCTGCTTTTGGCAATATTAGTCTCCCATGTATTTAACATGATGTCTCCCCTAATCTGTTCATCTACAATCAACTTTGGGATTGTTGGTACTTCCTCTCTGGCCAAAAACACCACTGCCTTTTGAAAAGAAGCACGAGCTTCATTGGCCTCTTTTTCCTTTAAAACAATTCTATCTAGTGAGTGGCTTATTTCCAGGAAGCAGTTTTGGACGATTTCTATTTTGGAAAGCATGTCCTATTGTTCTGCTTGTAGTTTCTCATGTACCTTTAATACTTGAGCTTGAAATGTTTTTATATTCACAACTTGTCCTTCAATAGACTTCAATTCAGCCTGTAGCTGTCTCACTAACTCTTCCTGTCGAATAACCTATACTTGACTCATTTGCATCTGCTTGTTTGCTTCCTCTAAACTAGTCTTCAACAATTGCATTTCTTGCTCGTCATCAGTCCTAGGGTTTTCAACCCTTTGATTTACCTCCTCTCGAATATTATTTTATGTGTGTCTTATTTGGTCCTGCAACTGAGATACCATTTTATTTTTCTGCTTCAGCCTTGTTTTCAAAGAGCCGTCTGAGAATAAATTGGTCGTTGCCAAAGCTCTCATAGAACCTGCTACTTTTGTGGCAAAATCTTCCTCTTCTACATTCTGCCCATCTACGAGAACTCTGTGTTTCTTCACCATTGTGCCTCCTCTCAGATGCATTTCCTGTTTTACTACAGCCTTAATTTTCCTTCTAAAAAATTAGTCGGAGGAAGGTATCTCTTATCTAGGGATAGGAGTAAGTTCGCTTGCATATATGACTTCCAAATGGGGAGTCCTGAAGGTTGACTCTAATAGAGTTAATGATGTGATAGGGCTGCCCAATTATGGAGTCTTAGTTTCTCTTGTTGTTTTAGGGATATCAGTAGGAATAAATGATGATGAAGGTGGAATCGTTTGACTTGACTTCGAAGGGGTCTCGGATTTGGAACTTGTTTCAGACCCTGGATTCTTTGATTGTGAAGCTTCTTCTTTATGTGAAGATGCTTCAGTCTTCTCTAGATTTTCTTCTGCAGTCCCTTTATCATGAGCCTTTGATCAAAAACCTAGGGGAGTACTCCCCTGATATGGAGGAGGAGTAATTGATTCTCCCTGTAGTATCTTTAGCAAACTACATCTCCCGTGCTTCCGGAAAGTCAGAAAGATGGTTTGTAGGTAGGGTGGTAATGCCTGCACTCTGTCTAATATTTCCTCATAGGTTTTGGCTCCCTTGAACATGTCATCGCAGAGAGAAAATTCATGTTCATACATTTTCATGTTGTAGTGAGTAAGATGGTTTCCTACAATTTGATAAGGGTCATTTTTTCTGAGTTCAAGATCTACCAATTTGATGTCATCCAGTGCTACAACTTCAACCTTGGAGTGACCAAAGTTGAGCAGTGAACACTTCCCAATATGAACAAGAAAAAGTGGCCAGAACTTCATCTAAGATGCTTTCAATTCAGTGTCTATGCCTCCTATTACTATTTGGTAGGCCACCTCCCTGCACACTAGGCTATCGGGAAGGAACTTCGGAAGTGCATGAGGAGGAATCGAACACCCGAAAACCCTGACATAGAAAAAAACCTCCTCAATAAACCAATCTGCAATCGCCCTGAGATTTTCCACGATTTGCTATGAAATATGAGGGGGTACATAGCCATACAAAATTTGGTGCAGAGGTATCACTACGTAGTGGTAGATTTCGTAAAAGACATCTCTAACATTTTCCTCCCATAGCTTAGAATGATAAACATGAATGGGCTCCGTACAGGCTGGGTTCCAGCTCCAACTCATCAAAGGGAATGGATCCATGTAACAAACCACATCCATAATATAGGAAGACATGTAAAAATATGCAGGTCATCCTTTTGATTTTGTTGTTTGGTACTCTGCAACCTCGCTAGCTAGATTGTCGGATAAAAATCCCCCCCAGTTGAAGTTGAAACCCTCAGTTACTTCGTGTAGAAGTGGCACCCATTCTTCCGGGAAATGGGTAGGGATTTTCCTCCTGAAGAGTCTACATAGCATCAGGGATATATAAACCATGTATTCATTTAAATAATGTGTGGCATAGCTGCCATGGGTATCGACTCTAAATCTTGCTGGAATTCCCCACTAGTCTTTGATTATATTTGGATATGTTTGATTGAATTCTGTGCACTCCATTATTTGAAATTCCGCTTTGAATTCATCATTATAAATGTATTTAGAAGTAGGGGGTAGTTTGTGCATTACTTGGATGTGCTCAGGTCTGAACGAGCCGATGACAAACCCTTAGCTTTTTAGAATTCTCCTTGTCTGAACATCGATTTTCTCTAAAGCCCAGCATACCATGTCATTATATGGAATGAGTCTCGACCATGTGGCTATTTTGTGAAGCTCAAACTCTACTATGTCTCTGATTTTATTTTCAGTCCTTTCATCTCTGAAATCTTTGGGGAAATTCTTAATCTCATAATCTAAGGTTTCAAAAATCTGCCTCTAGGATTTGACTAAATCCACAGCATGTGGCATAGTGTTGGATATAACATCTCCATCCAGATTCGAGCTTCCACCTGCCTCCTCATTCTTCTTAGGAACTTTTCTAGGTGCCATGGTGTCTATGCCAAATGAAAATTTATTGCAAAGAAGAAATGCGTGAGTTCTTATGAATATAAATCGCTCTTAGTCTAAAAATAAGAATCAATTTTGAAACATCAGACCTTTATTGAAACTTGTCTTAAATTTAGCATACCAATACAGGCGATAAAAATTAAAAGATTTAATGGGGATGGTACGTCTGGAGATATGATTTTTATGTCAAAAATATCCCCATTAATCCGTTATAGACACTGCCGCATATCGGTGATTCAAATTTGGGATTTCGAAAGGAATGTCATCGAACACTCCCAAAAGGCGAAATGCGAAAGTTATTTAATAACCTTAATGCTTGTTTTAAAATTAAGTTAATTACATTTAGGAACTTAATTCTTTTGGGAATTTTTGTTTCAGAATTTTGAGTGTCATGTCCCGAAGAGGTATGACACAAGTAAATCCTGAATCGCAAAACCTCGACGGGATTTGTTTAGGCGCTAACCACTTGTTTTAATTCTTTAATTAATCACAATTAGGGGTTAGTATTTTATTTTTCTTGGACTGCAGTATCGAGACTCCGACGAATATTTGACGCATGAAATCCTGAATCATGAAATCACGATGGGATTTAATTCCATTAAACCTTCTTACTTCTTAATAAACATGGCATTAGGATTTTAATAATTTTGCGACTTCATAAATCAGGGTTTAAGGAGACTCAAGGTCGACTCTTTGATTTCCCAAACTACAACTCATCAATGATATTTCAAGTATGTTTTGATCCTTAATTAATCACGATTAAAAGGTACTTCATGGAAAGCGCACCAGGACACTTGGAATGCTGCTCAAGTTGAGATGTCCGAGAAAGAACATGTGAAAGGCTTATAAATCCTTTAACATTTTTAATTATTAATTTACAGTCCGTTGAAATTCCTTTAAACAATCACTTTTTCGAGACTTCAGTACTGGGACTTTGGGGTTGTCATTAAGAAACATACTTTGTGAATAGCCGAAACCTGAAACCCAAAACCCAAAAATCCAGAAAGACCTTTTGATTCCCTTTTTTTTAGAACTAGGGGCGACTTTTTAACGAGAGAGAAATGAAGATTTGGATTTAGAGAAGAAAAATAAACTTCGTTTCAACATAGGCTCCATATAGGGATCTCGTCTCCCTATGGGATGAGAATAATAGTAGACCATGTGCCTTTATTGGGAAAATGGAGTCATTAGTTTGTTCCAAAAACTTGTCCAGGAAGAAGGTGCAGAGGAAAAAGGGGGTTTCATCTTTATCTCTAAAAGCTTTCGAAACCCAATCACTCTCTAATCTCAAATTTAAGCTATTTGACTTCCTCTTTCATGTTTCTGATTTATGGTTTGCTTAAGATAATTCAAACAACCTTAGGAATTCTAACAGGTTCTATTGATCTTGCTTGCCTCAAGGTGGAGTAATTTTAATGTTTTTGAATACGGGAGTCCTGTGCGAACTTGGGATGTATATCGAACTTCAAAGAAAACTAATTTACCAGAGTACAATGTAATTCATGTATAACAACCTTACAAATATCTTAGACATTGTTTCACTGTCAACGAGCTTGTTTAGTACCCCGGTGAAGTTATTTGATTCCCTTTATTGAATTTCCTTTCACCACTTCAATATGGGTGTTTTCATTTAAATGCTCAGATGAGGGAAATCATTTTAAGAATTTCCTTTTATCATCTCCTTTTGGACTAGATGGGGGAAATCAATTTTTTAATTTCCTTTCACCGTTCATCTTATACGTTCTTTGACATGAAGTGGGGGAAATCAATTAGTATAAAGTATACCAGGGGTGATATCTGTGTATAATTTGCAACAAAGGTCTGTCAACTCATTTTGATTACTCTGGATCAGTTTCTTTTCGGCCTTCAAAACATCTAATTCGGTAGGGAAATACTTATGGGAGAATTTTATTTCTGGGGACCCTCTTTTGAGTAAGACTAAGATTTTTTTAGAACCTGTTAAAAGAACTAAGAGATTCAGGATTATCCTATACATATCTTTTCTTAGTAAGAGTTTGAAGATTCGTTAGGACTTGCCTTTCTTCTAAAGATTTGTTTGTCAACTTTCAAAGCTAAAGTGTAACCTCGCCTTCCTCTGTAGAAATCATGGGAAAGTGTCTGGGGTCGAGGGGAAGATGACACAGATTGGGATAGGATGACAGAGAAGGATTTGGATTTCATAAACATAGTTGTGGCAACACAATCCTGACTCTTGGAACCCTTTTGAGGTCACTTTGCTTCTCCTATTTATTTTACTTATTTTTATCTTACCCAGGGGAATCCTTTATGATCGATAGAAAATTTCATTTTATTGATGATGCCTCGGGGGAAAATGTTCATACTCATGAGACTATTGTTGCACCTAGGACATATTCATTTGAAATATAGAAATCTCAGAAATTCATACCTTGCCTTACCACTCTGTTCTCATCTTAGTACATTATTTTTTATCACCTGTTTTGAGAAAATCAATTTCCTGATACATGACCATCTATTTTCTTATGTTTTTCATTTGGGTTGTAGACTAGAATCCTTCAAGAAGACAACATGAAAAGCGTCATGGTTCTAAGATTTATAGAATTCAATGTGTCAAATATTTTATATCTCCATTTCTAGGAGATCACTAACCTTTTTTATTTGCAGTGAAAGTAAAACTTACCGAACAACTATAAAACTAGAAAATACAAACCGACATATACATTGGAATTTTGGAATTTTTTTGTTGCATATAGTGCTTCAGATAATGCCCGTTGATATGGGCATTGAGAATTTTACCGTCGAAATTTTCTAGTAGAAATGAGTTATTCCCTTCAGAAGTTGTGACTTTGAATGGTCCATACTAGATATGATCAAATTTTCCATGTTTTGCCGAGTCTTCCCTCCTAGCATCCCATTTTAAAACCAAATTGCCAGGGAGGAATTCCCTATCCTTAGCCTTATGATCGAACAATGCTTTCATGTTGTCTTTATATTTCTACAACCTTTCTTCCACCTTAACCCTATTCTGTTCGACTTCAATCAGTTGATTTGTTCATCTTGTGACATGGTTTGGTTCTTCTTTTTCATCTTTCATTTTGACCGGGACCAGAGGTAGTGCTGGGAATTTTTGTTTGCCTGCAAATAATTGGCATGAATTACAGGCTCTGACTTTGGCATTTACATCTGTGAATAATTTAAGCCAATAATATCTTTCTCTCAAGATTTTATAAGTCATTTATGTCCACGCATGATGTCCTCCACACACTCCATTGTGGAATTCATTTATGACCTTTTCGGTCTCTGATTCTACTAGATAGGCTAGTAGAAATCCTAGAGGGTCTTTCCAATACAATTTGGTCTTTGAAATACAGTACTTCACCGCATGCAATTTCAACATTCTATCCTTAGATGGAGTCATATCACTTGGGCATTTCAAGGTCAGCATATAAGATACAATATCTTTGTACCATGCTGAAGTTGTGAACTTTTCTTCTATACTGGTTGTGGCTATTTGGTCATTGAGTTCGTCCATATCCAAACATCCTTCACACTCTTGCATATTATTTATACGATGCACTCTGAAATTTGATTCGGCTAGAAGCTTAGCCAAACCTTGTCCCTTCACGAGCTTTGTCGATTTCAATTCTAAATCAAATTCTTGAATCTTAGCAAGACATCAACCTCTCTTCTCGTTGCTATCAGGTTGAACCAATATGTCTTTGATGGAATTGGTGGGTACATATGCAATTATCTTGGAGTGTAACACGTAAGTTCTGAAAGCCTTTAGTGCTTTCACCATAGCGTATGCCTACTTTTCCATTATGTCATATTTCAATTTTGCGTCTTTGAGGCTCTGACTAAAGAATGCTATTGGTTGCTCAAAACCTTCTTCATTATTTTGTAGAAGTATTTATGTGATTGTGTGTTTGGATGCAAACGAGAAGATACAAAATTCCTTGAGATAATAAGGGCTTGCCAATACAGGTGCTTCACCTATAATTTTCCTGATGTGTGAAAATGATGCTTTAGGTTCAGCCATCCACTTAATTTCATTGTTCTTCTTGATCATATTTGTAATCAATTTCACAATTTCAGCAAAATTCGGGATAAATCTCACAAAAAAATTATTTTTCCTAAAAACGACTGAATTTATTTTATGTTTCTAGGAATGTTTATAGTGTCTATAGCTTTGACCCTTTTAGGATCAATTTTAATTTCGTCCCAAGACACAATATGGCCCAAGAGTTTACCTTCTTGCATTGCAAAGTGTGACTTCTTGGGATTTAGAGACAAACCAAATTTACGATATTTCTCGAATGCTTGCTTTAGATGTATCAGATGATCTTCATCAGATTTAGAAAAAAATGGTCAGATCATCAAGATAAATAACCACGAATTTATCTCTTTTGTGGACGAAGGCGATATCCATAGCCCGCTGGAAGGTATCACTTGCATTCATTAAACCAAATGGAATTTTATCATACATAAATGTACCCCAAGGGGTGGTGAAGGTTGTTTTTTCTTTATTGTATTTGTTGATAACAATCTGATTGTAATCGAAAAAGCTGTCGATCATGGACATTCTATTTGCTTCAACTACTTTTTCTAAGACATGGTCCATTTTGGGTAGCAGATAATTGTCTTTAAGAGATGACTTATTTAAGTTTCTAAACTCCACACACAGTCTGATTTCTCCACTTTTCTTCCTGACCGGGACCAAGTTGGCTATCCAATCAAAGTACCTAAGTGGTACGATTATCTTGGAATCTAGGAGTTTGTTTACTTCCTTTTCGACCATGGGCAATAATATAGGATTGATTTGCTTGAGCTTCTGTCTCAAAGGTTTAACACCATGTTTTAAAGGGATCTTGTGTTCGATCACAGTGGTGTTATAGGTTCTCATCTCATCATAGGACCATGCAAAAATGTATTTGTATCGCTCGATTAAGTCTGTATACTTACCTTTCATCTCAGGAGGAATATACTTTGATATTTTTACCATTCTAGGTTCCTCTTTAGTGCCTATATCACAATCTTCGACTTCCTCAGGTTGGGGCTGCAAAGTAGATTTCAAGGGCATATCATTATGGTCAAATAATATTTCTAGGGGGATTAGACCTTTAGATATTTGATTATTTTTTAGTACTAACACGCGATGATTTGCGATCTTATCTTGGAACTTTTGAGGATCCTCCCCTTCTTGCATAATCCAAGTATGATCGTTCTAGTTTTTTTGGTCGATGTGCATTTCAGCGAAGTCCTCCACCATTTCGAGGAATTTTTTGATATGTTCATCATATTAGAACATGTTCTAGTGTTGTATGTTGTTTGGTATGGAGGTTTTGTGCCTCACCTCTATGTGATACTTAAGTTTTAAAGCTGTAGGAGGTGAAAACGTTGACGCTTCTTTTGCTAACGAATCATCTTGCAGATTTTTTGTACAGGGGATGTAATGGACATTAACTGATGAGAAAACAAATTTCCATTAAATAGCAGGTGCAGTTTCTATAAAATCTCAATCTAGGGTGTTTGGCCTGATACTTTCGGTTCACTTGTTTCACAATTAATTCCGCATCTCCGTAGACTTTCAAGTTTTTTATGTTTAATTTTCTGGCGGCCTCTAATCCCAAAACCAGGGCTTCATACTCACATACATTATTTTTGTAGTCTATGTCCCACTATAGTTTGTAAGAGAAAGGAATGACAAAATCATCTGCAGGTGCTACAAAGAGTACACCTATGCCTGCTCCTTCACATGACTAAGGGCCATCAAAATACATTTTCCAGATTCCAATGCTATATATAATTTCTTTTACCTTTCCTGTTTTATTCCCTTTTGTGACATCTTCAACACATTCATCTATATCGTCATCAATTGATAAACTACAATTTCCAATATCTTGATCAACGACATAAACAGGGCAATTCCTAGGGTTATGTGGATCAATTACAATGTATTCCAGTTGTGTTTCCCGGTACAATCGGGTGAAATGTCCTCCGAAAAAGGGAATCATGGTGTACATCATGTCCAGCTGAAGGGATCCTCCAAGCTTAGTACCCCAAGACTTGGATAATGGCATACCATACTTCAAAGGTATATCAACAATAACCACATCCATCAGAACACTTTTTTACTGGGATCTGTGCAATATTTATTACCAAGTCTTTGATCATGCCCACACATTTAACCTTCCTCGAATCAAACAAATACAAGTCCTCATACGGTCTGGTAATTTTGAGGCCAAGTCTATCCATAATACCCTTGGGAATCACATTATGCGAGTCTCCAGAATCCAACATGTTGTTATGTAGTAGACAATCGTGCACATTTAGTGTAATGTAGAAGGGATCAACAATATCTCTAGCCCCTTAAAAATGTGGACCAGAAATTATGTTAGGCTTATCATCTTCCAAATTTATAATGTCGTCTTGACTTCCCATATCTGAAAAAATTATCATTTTGGTGATTTGTCTTTGGTAAATGGGATTCCTTTCTAGTTCAACCAGAGGTATCGGTATTTTGATTTTGTTAATCTCATTTTCTAGGATGAAACCTCTTATAGTTTTTTCAGTTTCTCTGATTGGTATTTTGGTCTCCTTCTTTTCTAGTTTGTTTGTTTGCGTTGATTTATTTTTAGCTATTTTTGTTCCTGCCGTATGTGTTTTGGTTGTCTTAGTTTTGGCACCTTGTGGGTTAACTTCTCCTTTTTTGGTGCTCTTTTTTTCGTCTTCTTTTGGAGCTAGTTCATATGCTTCGCCTCTTGGCAGGATTTTCTTTGCTTGGGTAGTTGTTATGTTTTTTGTTTTAGACCTTAGATTATACTTGTTTTGGAGTTCGGCCATTATGGTATCGACGATTCCTTGGCAAGAGGTATCTTTTGTATTATTTGTATTGCTATCCTCATTTGACCGATGTTCTATTTTTAAATACCTCTCATAATCTTGTTTAGTTAAATGAGGTTGATAATAATCATCGCCGAGATTATTAATATCTTCTTCCAAATCCTCAAATTCTTGCATGTCATTACCTCCTATAAAAATTTTGTTTTTTAAAGGAGCCTAAACCTTTTGGTGTTCATCTTTAATTTGTCTTTGTTGTATTTGGGGATTGGAGTTCCTCCTGAATTCTCTATTAACGAATTGATTTTCTTTAGATTGATCTAGATCCATCCTTGAAAATTTATTTGATAGCTCTTTAATTATCCTTGTCATATCATCAATTTTATCATCTGAGGATCTACCAGATTCTGAGGGTTCTTCTTTCTCCTTAAAACGTTTGGTCTCTCTGTTTCCCACTTCCACTTTTGCCTTTAAATTACTAGAATCCATCATGTTTGACTCAATCTCTACGACATCATCTTGCATTCTGGTATGTTCGACTGCTCTCCTTTCTCTTAATAACAATGCAAACTCAGGTTTGAAAGCCCTGACGAACGTTACCTTTGCTACGGGTTGGGAATGTTTAACTTCAACTAGTATCTTGTTATATAACTTATTAAATCTTTGGATGAATTCCATAACAGTTTCTGAATTTTTCTTCTTTAAAGCCCCAAACTCAGTTAAATAATATAAGTGATCTTTCCTTTCACCCCATTGCTTGAGAAAAGATTTTTCTAACATGTCGTAGGACAATATCAAACCTGCGGAAAAACTTCAAAACCAGGTTCTCACCTGTCCTTCGAAATTTTGAACAAACAACTGTGAATAAACATCTTCATGCTCGAGACCGAGAATATTTGCGAATTGATCAAAGAAATTTATATGTTCGACTGCGGTTAAGTATCCCTCCCCTGTAAACTTAGGTAGGTTATTCATGTAGTTTTCAGGTACATCATGAAGGGGTACTGGGAGGACCAGGGGATCGTATCTGGTAGCTACTTTAGCGAAAATCCTAGGGGGTGGTGGTGGGCCTTGACCGCCCCCTCCTCCTCCTCCGACAGTTTCCATAGATATTCTAGGAGAGGAAACCAATACGTTATAAAGAGGGTTTTCAAATATGTACAAGGATCCTTTAGCTTCTACGGGACGAAGCAACAAGGATTCCGAGAACCGTTTATCAGAAGACGAAAAAACTGAAAAAGGGGGGAACGAGATACAGGGACTCGATTCTTCTGACTTGCAAGAAATGTAGACAGGAGAACCTACAAGGGTTGAATATGAGTGTATGGCATACTCTTCTATACTTTGTGAGGTTGGGAAATTTAGTTCGAGAGCTGATGGGATCTCAATCAACGTGAGTTTTACCGAAGGATTTTTTCCTTTGCTTACGCAAGAGGTAGTCGGATGAGTTTCGGATTTAATTTCAAGGGAAACAAAATTCAGGTTTATGGTCTCGGCTTCAAATGTCTTAGTCGACGTTTCTTTTAAAGGGGTTTGAGTGGAAAATTCTTGTGAATTTAGCATTTCAAGCAGAATCTTAGTCTTAGACTGCATGTACTTAGGTTGGTAGGCCGCAGTAGTTTGCTTCAGGAAACCCCTTGTTTTTAGAATTTTTTTTTAGATCAGAAATAAGCTTGGTCTGCTTATCATCTCGGTTTTGTCTGGTGTTCCTTTGATTGGATGCCAGCTTACTTAAACGTGGAGTTGCCAAGTGAATAATAACTTAGCCTTTAAAAAGTGTTCACTCTTTGTTCACTATTAAAGAGAGAAACTCACAGATGTCGTTCTTCCATGGAAAATAGTTTTGCTTCTCCGTTCCCTGACAACGATGCCAGAAAGATGTTGTTCTAGAGTTTATACTTAAGGATTGAAAGTATAAAGTCTAGGCATCCAAAAAGAGAGTGTGTGATATAAAGAAAGGAAAAAACAACTCGTAGGGGAAAATGAGCTATGGTTGATTTTTGAGTTTCCTTTGTCTGGCTTCCAATTTTTCCTGGATGCTAATGTCCTACTCAATGACTACCCATGAACATTCAAGTTCAACCTGGGTGGTGGCAATTTTTAAGATGGTGTTGAAAAGAATTAAAGCAATATTGGTCTAGTCTGTGAGACCAGGTTCGATATTGGGTTGTCTCATAACAGGTACTGTAATAGAGGAAAAAGAGTTTTAAAGATTTGTTTCTTTTTAGGTTGTTGTTTCTATTTTAGATTATGTAAGAAAATTCTCAAATTTTGAATTAATAGTGTGACAAAATCAAAGGTCGTTTCTCGTATTTGAGCTAACTTGAAAATAGTGCATCAAATGAAAGAAAACATATAGCTGTGAACAATGTGAGGCATCAACTAGGGAAGAATATCACTTTGTGACAAAAGAAGAAAAAGACAAGTAGGACTTTAATGAAGAACAAGATATATAAATCTAAGTAATTCACAAGTCTTGTACCTACTGATAGCCGATACAGAGGAAAAACTATAAACAAATTAGATGACTAAAATAATCAATCACCATAGTAGATGTTGTACTAAATTGCAACTAAGAATTCATCAAAGATATATAAGGTATGATATTGAATATGAAATAATTAGAGGAACGCATAACTCAAACCTGATGGGATCTGGAGTCTTCGACTTGCATTTGTATTAATTCTGGAAAATGAAAATTTTCTCTGATACAATCGGCCAAGGAAAAAGCCCTGGGTGTATCTTTCAAAAATGTATTTATACAAAGAAAATAATCAACCCTAGATGACTGGTATTCTCCTAATCTCCTAGGTGCTAATGGTTACAAAATATGAAATTTGAACCGTTTTGTTCAGTTACTTTTTACTTTTTACCGGTTGTACAAAAACAAGCACAAATGCATTACTCCATCATTTCTTTGAAATGCTTCCTTCGCTTGGACCGGAACACACAACACAACTCTCCACAAACTGCATCAAAATTCTGGAAGGCTCTGACGTATTCTTTGCTTCAAACATATATAACTTCCTCTAAATTTGGGGCAGCTCGTCTTCAGTATTTCCCTTGCCAAACTTTGTTGACTGCAACTGTAGATTCAACTTTATTAACCACTTATCTATTTGGCTGATGTCGAGCTATTTCAATTGTGAAATCTTGAGATAGACTTCATTCCAACTCTCCTTGATATGCAATTGATGCCTTACAACATTTAGCTTTCCTAATAGCCCAAGACAATCACCTTTACCAATGCCCAGTGTTTTTGTATCTAGCTGATCAAATACTTCTTCACATTCTCTCTTAACTTATCTTGCCATTTTCCTGCTTTTCGCAATATTAGTCTCCCATGTATTTAACATGATGTCTCCCCTTATCTGTTCATCTTAAGCTTTGGGATTGTTGGTACTTCCTCTCTAGCCGAAAACACCTTTGAAAAACAGTATGAGTTTTTGTGGCCTCTTTTTCCTTTAAAACAATGCTATTTAGTGAGTGGCTTATTTCTAGGAAGTAGTTTTGGATGATTTCTATTTTGGAAAGGATGTCCTGTTGTTCTGCTTGTAGTTTCTCATGTACCTCTAGTACTTGGGCTTGAAATGATGTTATATTCACAAATTTTCCTTCAATAGAATTCAACTCAGCCTGTAGTTGTCTCACTAACTCTTCCTTTCAAATAACATGTACTTGATTCATTTGCATATGTTTGTGTGCTTCCTCTAAACTAGTCTTCAACAATTGCATTTCCTTCTCGTCAATAGTCCCAACGTTTTCAACCCTTTGATTTACCTCCTCTCGAATATTATTTTCTGTGTGTCGTATTTGGTCCTACAATTGAGATACCATTTGATTTTTCTTCTTCAACCTTGTTTTCAAAGAATCGACTGAGAATAAATTGGTCGTTTCCAAAGCTCCCATAGAACCTGCTACTTCTGTGGAAATATCTTCCTCTTCTAGATTCTTCCCATCTAGGAGAACTCTATGTTTATTCACCATTGTGCCTACTGTTGGATGCATTTCTTGTTTTACTACATCCTTGCTTTTCCTACTAAAAATGTAGTCGGAGGAAGGTATCTCTTCTCTAGGGATAGGATTAAGTTCGCTTGCATATATGACTTCCAAATGGGGAGTTCGGAAGGTTGATTGTAATGGAGTTAATGATGTGATAGGGCTTCCCAATTATGAAGTCTTAGTTTCTCCTACTGTTCTAGGGATATCAACAAGCATAGATGATGATGAAGGTGGAATCGTGTGACTTGACTTTGAAGGGGTCTCGGATTTGGAACTTGTTTCAGACCCTGCATTCTTTGATTGTGAAGCTTATTCTTTCTGTGAAGATGCTTCAGTCTTCTCTAGATTTTCTTTTGTAGTCCCTTTATCATGAGCCTTTGATCCAAAACCTGGGGGATTACTCCCCTAATCGGGAGGAGGAGCTGTTGATTCTCCCTACAGTATCTTCGACAAACTACTTTGCATGTGCTTCTGGAAAGTCAGAAAGATAGTTTGTAGGTTGGGTGGTAATGCCTGCACTCGATCTAATATTTCCTCATAGGTTCTGGCTCCCTTGAACATGTCATCGCAGGGAGAAACTTCATGTTCATACATTTCCATGTTGCAGTGAGTAAGATGGTTTCCTACAATTTGATAAGGGTCATGTTTTCTGAGTTCAAGATTTACCAATTTGATGTCATCCAGTGTTGCAGCTTCAACCTTGGAGTGACCAAAGTTGAGCAGTGAACACTTCCCAATTTGAACAAGAAAAGTGGCCAGAACTTCTTCTGAGATGTTTTCAATTCAGTTCTGATGCCTCCTATTACTATTTGGTAGGCCACCTCCCTGCACACTAGCTTGTCGGGAAGGAACTTCGGAAGTGTGTGAGGAGGAATCAAACACTTGAAAAACCTGACATAGGAAAACCTCTCTTCAATAAACCAATCTGCGATTGACATGCGATTTGCCAAGATTTTCTCTGAAATACGAGGGGGTGCATAGCCATACAAAATTTGGTGCAGAGGTATCACAATGTAGTGGAAGATTTCGTAAAAGACATCTTTAACATTTTCCTCCCATAGCTTAGAATGATAAACATGAATGGGATCCACACAGGCTAGGTTCCATCTCCAACTCATTAAAGGGAATGGATTCATGTAACGAACCACATCCATAATATAGGCAGACATGTAAAAAGATGCAAGTCGGGCTTTCGATTTTGTTGTTTGGTACTCTACAACCTTACTATCTAGATTGTCGGATAAAATTCCCCCCCAGTTGAAGATGAAACCCTCGACTACTTTGTGTAGAAGTGGCACCCATTATGCTGGGAAATGGGTAGGTCTTTTCCTCCCGAAGAGTCAACATAGAATTAGGGCTATATGAACCATGTATTCATTTAACGAAGCTGTGGAATAGCTGCCATGGGTATCAACTCTAAATCTTGTTGGAATTCCCCACCAGTCTTTGATTATATTTGGATATGTTTGATCAAATTTTGTGCACTCCTTTCTTTGAAATTCCGCTATGAATTTGAAATTATAAATGTATTTAGAAGTAGGGGCAGTTTGTACATTACTTGGATGTTCTTGGGTCTGAACAAGCCGATGACGACCCCTTGGCTGTTTAGAATGCTCCTTGTCTGAACGTCGGTTTTCTCTAAAGCCCAGCATACCATGTCATTATATGGCATGAGTCTCAGCCATGTGGCTATTTTGTGAAGCTCAGACTTTGCTATGTCTCTGAGTTTATTTTTAGTCCTTTCATCTTTGAAATCTTCGGGGCAATTCTAAATCTCATAATCGAAGGTTTCAAAAATATGCCTCCAGGATTTGATTGAATCCACAACATGTGGCGTAGTGTCAGATATAACATCTCCATCTGGATTCAAACTTCCACTTGCCTCCTCATTCTTCTTAGGAACTTTTCTGGGTACCATGGTGTCTGTGCCAAATTAAAACCTATTGCAGAGAATAAATGTGTGAGTTCTTCTTAATATAACTCACTCTTAGTCTAAAAATAAGAATGAATTTCAAAACATTAGACCTTTATTGACCTTTAACTTGCCTTAAATTTAGCATACCGATACAGGCGATAAAAATTAAAATATTTAATGGGGACGATACATCTGGAGATACTCTCTTTATGTCAAAAATATCGCCATTAATCCGTTATAGATACTTTTGCATATTAGTGATTCAAAGATGAGATTTGGAAAGGAATGTCAACGAAGACTCCCAAAAGGCGAAACGCGAAAGTTGTTTAATAACCTTAATGTTTGTTTTAAAACTAAGTTAATTACGTTTAGGTACTTAATTCTTTCGGGACTTCGTGTTTCAGAGTTTCGAGCATCGTGTCCCCAAGAGGTATGACACAAGTAAATCCTGAATTGCAAAACTGCGATGGGATTTTTTTAGGCGTTAACCACTTGTTTTAATTCTTTAAGTAATCACGATTAGGGGTTAGTCTTTTATTTTTCATGGACTAGAGTATTGAGACTCTGACGACTCTTTAACGCATGAAATCCCGAATCGCGAAATCGTGATGGGATTTATTACCATTAAACCTTCTTACTTCTTAATAAACATGGCATTAGGTTTTTAAGAATTTCGCGACTTCAGAAATCAGGGTTTAAGGAGACTCAAGGTCGACTCTTTGATTTCCCGAACTGTGACTAATCAATGATCTGTCAAGTATGTTTTGATCATTAATTAATCATGATTAAAAGGTACTTCTTGGAAAGCACGTTAGGACACTTGGAATGCTGCTTAAGTTTAGATGGCCGAAAAAGAACATGTGAAAGGCTTAGAAAGCCTTTAACATTTTTAATTATTACTTTACAGTCCGTTCAATTTCCTTTAAACAATCACTTTTTCAAGACTTTAGTATCGGGACTTTGGGGTTTTCATTAAGAAACATACTTTGTAAATAGCCGAAACCTGAAACCCGAAAATCCCGTAAGACCTTTTGATTCCGTTTTTTTTAAGAACTAGGGGCGGCTTTGTAACCAGAGAAAAATGAAGATTTGGATTTAGAGAAGAAAAACAAACTTCGTTTCAACAGTTAGAATGTACATATTCCCTTTGCTAGACTTCGGATTAATTGTCCCGACAACATCGAGTCCCCATTAGGAAAATGGTTGTTCCACAATTACGGGTTGTAAGGGAATCACAAATCTCTTCATTTTTCCTCAAAACCGCTGGCAGGACACACATTTCCTTATCATGGCAAATGCATCTCTGAACATTGATGGCCAGTAGAATCCAACCATTATTATCTTGTGGTCGGTTGCAGTAGGTGCAACGTGTCCATCGCATATTCCCTCATGGAATTCTCTTATTAGATCTTGGGATTTATTTTCATCAATGCATCTCAGTAGTATACCATCATAATTTCTCCTGAACATTATGTCAGCAATGAGCATGTATTGATTTTCCTTTATCTTCAATGTTATTTTCTCCTTGGGGTTCATGGTGACACGAAATTTCCCATCTTTTAAGTAGAATATAATATCTTCGTACCATTCTAAATCAGCCAATGGTTCTCCGACTAAAGTTGAAATCATTATGTCAACCAAATCTCCATTTGCGATGATCTTACGTAAACCTTGTACTTTGATTGATTTTAAATGTTTAATCTTGATATCATATTCTTGTATCTTTTCCAACCAATTAGCCCATTTTCCTTCTCTTAATTGTTGATTTATAATCATCTTTACTAGTGATGAAGGAGCATAAGAAATAATATGGGAGTTCAATTTATACGTCCAAAAGTGCGCTATTGCTTTTACAAGAACCAGGGCTTGCTTCTCCAGTTTTGAATACCTCAACTCATAGTCGTGTAGGGTTTTTCTCATAAAACTTATTGGGAGTTATTCTCCTTTGTTATTTTTCTGAGTGAGAACGGATGCAACAACTATCTCTGTAGAAAATGAATAGATGATGAAATCTCTTTGAAAGTTTGGAATAATGAGGACATGAGAAATGGTGGTTTCTCCTTTGATATTATTGAACGCCTCTTGAGTATCCATTGTCCATTCGAACCTATGCTCCTTTTTCAACAACAAATTGATCGGCTTCATGATGCTTGCATAGTTAGGAACAAATCTTTGCAAAAAATTGATCTTGCTGAAAAATGATTGGACTCCCTTCTTGGATGTGGGGGGGTTGAGCTCATTTATTGCTTTAAGTCTTTCCAGATCTATGTAAATCCCTTCCTTTCATAAAATATGTCCCAAAATGTTTCCTTGAGTCACAACGAAAAATAATTTCTTTGGATTTAGAGAGACACCATATAATCTACATTTTTCAAAAACCTTTCTCAAATGATGGATATGATCACCCCTTTTCTTTGAATGCACCGTCAAGTCATCTTGATAGTATGCCATAAATTTTCCTATCAATCCACTGAATGCATGATCCATGGCCCTCTAGAATTTGGCTCCAACATTCTTCAAACCAAAGGGCATTCTAGCATATGCATATGTCTCCCGGGGTGTGATAAACAATGTCTTTTCCCTATCTTCCTCGGCCACCAAGACCTAGTTATTTCCATAAAAACCATCCAACATGGACATGCAGTCTGATCCAGTAACTTGTTGTAGAAGAAACTCAATATTAGGTAAAGGAAAATCATCCTTCATTCTTTCTTTGTGAAGGTATCTGATGTCAACACACATCCATATTTCCCTTGTTTTTTTTCTTACAACCAGTGGATTTGAAAGCTAGTATGAGTGTCTAATGAGATAAATTATTCCTCACTTCTTCAATTTCTCCAATTCAATCTTTACTAGAGGTTTCATTTTGGGATTCATCATCCTTATTTTTTTTTCACTAGTTTTGCTTCTTCCCTCAAAGGAATGATGTGCTAGAATATAGTTTTATCATAAGCTTTCAAATCATCATAGGTCTAGGTGAACAAATCAATGTATTCATTGAAAAAGGAATCATATTGATCAACTTCCTCAGTGGTGCAATCAACTCCCAAGTTGACATATTTCAGGGAACTGTCAGTTCCAATATTGACTTTTCTCGTTTCTTGCACTTTTCGAACAAAAACTTCTTCAAAGAGATTCTTAGCATGATCGACCTTTGTAAAAAGAGATTCAACTTGTATACAATCTTTGGGGACAGAAGAAGAGCAATTTTATTCATCATCATCATCATTTAACAAAAAAAATTCCAATTGTTCATCGTTCTCAAAACTTGCAAGTACTCAATGTTATCGGGCACAGACGGTCAAAAATATCTTTCTACTTGGAAATATGTTTTTCTTTGGATATCGTATGGGTTTGACAATGAGGCAACTAGGGCTAGTGAATATGCCTTGTGATTCTTGTTCCTTGGAGTAAAATAAATGTAGAAGGAGCTGAAAGATTCTATCAATTTGTAAACTCTTTTGAAATATAACTTCATTATTTCCTTTTTGATTTTATACCTCTGGGTAACCTGATTGATGACCAACTATGAGTCTCCAGTTACAATTAGATGTTTTATTTTCATTTCCTGTGTAAGGATCATCCCCTGAATCAAAGATTCATATTCTTCCTTGTTATTTGTGCATGAAAACTACAGTCTTATAGCATGTGGATGCATAATATTACTTGGACTCAAAAGAACAATTCCAACTCCATTCCCACATTTTGAATAGGCTCCATCAAATGACATCCTCCAGTAGCATCCAAACAAACACTCTTGATTCTCCACATCTTGAACTTGATCTAGTATTCCGTTACGCTTTATGTCTAGGATAACATAGTTTCCAATTCCGACATATATATAATCCTCCATCAATTCATTATCCTTATTATTGAAAGAGAATGGTTTTCTAGGTTCACGTGGTACTTTAATCATCACTCCCTCTTTTCCTCATTGCATCATACAACTTCCATCGTTCATTATATATCCACCGATCATGGATGTCCAATCTCTTCCCAGCACAACTCCATATGATGGAGGAAGGTCTACCACAATAATATTGAAAATTGTAATGATATGGGGGAATGCTATAATCCAAGCATAAAATTCCTTGATTTCTCCATAAGCTGGCACTTTTCTAGAATCAATTGCGTATATGCTTTCACCGGTTTCATAATACTTAGTGCAACTCATGCCCAATGCCTCCATGACTGCAAGTGGAATTATATTATTTGTCGCGCCAGTATCAACTAAACATTTATGTAGTGCAACATCATGATTTTCATTTCAAATGTAGAAGGGTGGAATTTTACCTCTCAGCTTGGTAGTTGATGGGATATGGCTTTGTTTTGGACTAGCAACGACAACTTCAACTCTTTTAGATGGATCATCCAACAACTTCAAATTGTTTTGTATTTGCTGGGGAATCTTCACCACTTATGTAAAGGGAAAAGTTATCCTTAATTTACTTAATTCCTCCACAACATTATATGTCATTTGATTGGATTTTGATGCTAGGTGTTTCCTTTTACTCTCGATGCTATCCGTCACTTTCTAATTTGTTTTTTCCTTTTTTTTTTTCTTTTTTCTTTTTGG
Organism: Picea sitchensis; assembly: GCA_010110895.2. Lineage (NCBI taxonomy): Eukaryota > Viridiplantae > Streptophyta > Pinopsida > Pinales > Pinaceae > Picea > Picea sitchensis. The sequence continues at coordinate 124,528 of SNQJ01S0030027.1, forward strand.
TTCTCTTTATTAGAGTCTCCTTTATTTTTTGGTCTATTTACAAATCTTCTTGTCTGGGAAATTTTTTCTTGCGAGTTGTGATCATTGTCTCCCTCTCCAAATATATACATGGATGTCTCACATCCTTCCATTTTCACTATTTCAGATCTTTCATCAGGTGAGTAATAATTTTCTTGCTCAATTAATTGCTTGTCGTAGACATCATCTAGAACAACCGCATTTGGAGTAGGTTGTCTGGGAACCCTTGGTATTTGCAGATTATCCATGTTCTCAAAGCTCACCTTTTTTTCTGGGGGAGGGTTCCTCCTTTTCTCTGGGATTGGAATTCTCGGATTTGGCATGTAATTATTTCCCCTTCTTAGGCTAGTTATCTCATCCTACATTTGTTTGATGGTTCTATTCATCTGTGCAATTTTGATTCTTTGCTTAGTTTCATGTGCTGCCACAGGGTCAACCTTTACATTAGGTATGGTTCCCTTGAAAAATCCTTCTCCAATCATTTGATTCTGAGCCGCTCGAGACTTGAATTCTTCGTTATTTATTGAACTGGAAGCTCCTTGATTACCAATATGTAATCCCCCCAACTTCCTTTTTACTCTTCCCAGTATAATATCAGGGTCGATACCCATTTCAATCATGATTTCTTCCATCCCAGTGGATTTAGTCATTTCCTCCTCGAAAGTATCCATTTGGGATGTTCTGATAGCATATTTTACATTCAGGGGAATTGCATTCTTATAAAAACTGAGAATGACTAGGTCATTTGGTATTTTATCTTTTGGAATCTTACTCAAGGTTTTATTGAATCGGAGATTAAAATCTTGTATCCGTTCATTCTTCCTTAAACCAATATGGGTGAAATCAGTGAGAAGGGTATGATAAACAATTGGAGGGGTGAACATAGTTAAGAACATAGCTTCAAGGTCATTAAATGAGCGAATTTATCTATTGGGTAACATTGTATACCATTCATACACTCTTATTGACAATATTTGTAGGAACAACCTTACCACGACATCGTAATATTCAACACAGTGAAAATAAAAAACATCAAGGAATAAGTGCAGATGCCTCTTTGAATCGATTACTCCATCTCCAGAAAATTCTTTTAGGGTGCCCTTTGGGAGAATGAGGAGATCATGTTTCTCACCTATAATATTTAGAGGGGAATCTCTTACCCTCCTTCAGTTTTCAAATCTTGTTTTTCCTTGATTTCTTACAACATCTCTTCCACCTCCTTGTCTCTCCTCATGATGCTCATCCTGGGGTTGTTCATTTCTTTCTATCATGTCTAGAGAGATTCCAGGGATAGGATTTTTACTTCTAAGAACAAAGAGTTTCTTTATTTTACTTCTGGTAACGGGTCCCTTGTATTTGTCTAGCTTCAATCTCGACCTTATTCTTATGTTGTTCTAGCTAGCCTTTGATTTCTCCAGTCTTGTCGTTCCTCTCTCCTTTGTCTTCGAAGGATTCCTCTTTCTTCTTCTTGGACCAAGGTTTTCCAAGACATTTCTAAATATTCACGGATCTCAGTCGTTGATATTACTACGTTGTATAACTGATGTAAAATTCTTTGTTGGTTGTTCAATCCAATTTCCAGGTGGGGCTAATCAACCTAGGGAAAAGTCACATATTCTTTAAAAAACACTAGACCAGGTTCCAAATTTTAGTTAATCCACACTAGAATCGCCAAAAATGTTGATGCTTGAATCCATTAGAACCAAAACGAAAACCTCACGAGGATATAAATCTCCCTACGTATTTATAGAGGTGGTACTCTTGTTTAGATATTTCTTGATATTTCCAAATGTTCAAAATGTGGGACTTGAGAGAAGTTCATCGTAGTTATTCAAAGAAACATAAATATAGAGAGTAAATAAAAGGATTATTTTTTTGTTTTTATTTTTTAAAGAAAGTTTCTGAGAGAGGACCAGGAATCATACACATCACACATTTACAGAAAATAAACAAAATTTCTTCACATCCATCATAGTTTAAGATAAATATTTATGATCACATAAAAAAAAAAGATGATCCACATGCACAAGAGAACTTTAACAGAGTGGATACATGGGAAACACAAATAAAGATAATGATAGATCAACCTTAAATACTTTATATTCTAAAAACAGGGTTACAAAGAACAGTCAAGATTGTTCCCAAAGTAGTTCTCTTGAAATTTCCAAAAATATATAGTATGTTACATATTCTTGAAAATGTAAACATGTTTGTATTAAATACTAGGATTGGGGATCCCGTGGACCATAAAGAAAATAAATACAAGAAATAAGATTTTAGAAAGAAGACGGTGGGCGGCAGAAGGATCAACAAGACCTGGTAAGAAGAAAAAATGAGTTATCAGTCTTCGGTTAAACGTTTCTAGTGAAAGAGGTGGAATAATTGGATGAAGGACCTTATAAAGAAAAGAAGGATGTGATCAACGTACACTTACTATGATGGTCTCTCATGTGTTCATTTTCTCATTGATGTCTTTTTATCATTTTCATCAACGGTTACATGAACCGTCTCAACTTCTCCTTGCCCTTCATTTGTCAGTTTATCGATAGCCTTCTTGTACCATTCTTCGATGTAACGTTTCATAGGTGCCACATTGATTTCATGCCAGATTTTAATATTGAACATCTCACCCTCCAAGTCTTAGAGATCAATGGAAATTCCATGTAATACTTCTTCAATATATTGATTTTTTACAAAGTAATCCACTAGCCAGTTATCTATGGCATTCTCATCATATTCAATTATGCCATATAATTTTTCAATTGACAATCCTCTAAAAATCTCAACTTTCTCATCGAATTGTTGTTTTTTTAGGAAAAACGAGTTGAGGATCAACTTGGGATCTTGGGCTTCGTTAGTGATTCTGGATAGGTCCAACCCCATGAGACTTTTGAATAGTTATTCTCTCCTTGTTATGGCTTGGATGCACGCATGAATGATGATGTTCAAGTTCTTTATTTTCTCTTTCCAGCAGGCATTCATAAGAGAGGGAAGGTACTCCTCTCTTCTCTTTAGCTCTAACATGTTGGAAAATTTAATACCAAAGGGTACCATGGCATCAAGGTAAAATCCTTCTTAATGTTTTAGGTAAGTCTGTAGATATTCAAGAAAGGAATGTTCCCTCGAGCCAAAAGAAATCATGGTCTTTGAAATTTCCCAAGCTTATGTAATTAGTGCCATTCTTTTCTTGATATTTTTCTCCACATAGCTCCTGGCTGATGTGAGTAGGCTTGATGATCCTTTTATTTTGGCTGCGGGTGTGGTGGGTCCAAAAATTTCCAAATGGATGAAAAGGAGTGGAAGAGGCATCAATGCATATTCTAGTTCCTTAATCCTTTCCTTTAACTTTGTATTTTTTTCTTCGATATTGCCAATGGAGTCTTCCAATGCATCACTGGTGGCTCTATGGATTCTGGAAACATGGGAAGGCCTCATATTTATTAGGTTAACCTCTGAACGAGATTTACCCATTTTATTCTTCACATCACTCTTCTCAATAATTATTTTTTTAGATTCATTGTCAAAGACAATGCTCTGAGATACAAATGATTCTTCTTAATCAAATATCTCATTCTCAACCATTTCAAATGACTCATTCTGGTGTGTCGGGCCTCTTGGATGGTCTGTAAGGTAGCTAGAGAGGTAGTGGGGGGGGACAAAGGGCCCATAGTGATAATAGTGGAGGTCATTCAATGTAAGGTGGACTAGGTCCACTATATTATTAAACAAGTCTCACTATGGTAGTTAGATATAATAAATGGGTAGTTAGATATAACAAATGTAAGAGGACTTCTTAGAAGGTTCTACTTCTAAAAGATTCCTCCTCTAAAATGTTCTTAGGTGATGGTAGAACTATATAAAGGGGTTCAATCAATGTAATGGGACATGAAAAGAGGTATTGTATTTGGAGAGGTATCTCAATAGGAGGATGCCCCCTCGAAGAGGCAAGTGAACATGAGAGGATCCCTTCCATAATAGCATCCATTATATGGTGTTGTCCTACCTCAAGGGTTTGGTAATAATATAGTGTGGCTTATTCTATCTTTCTTTGTGGATCTATTGCATATTCATTAGTTTTGGTGATTATATTTGTAGATATATCCATGTTATTAACAAGTGGTATCAGAGCACGTTCCTTGGCAGACATTGTGGGCAAATATTTTTTATTTTTGCAGTTTTGTTTTTTGGAGAAGAAAAAAGAGAGTTGCGACATTACAGACATTTTTGGTATATTTATGTGAAACAATTGCAGAAACAGGTTGTATATCTTAGTTCCTCTCATAAAAACACCCAACTTGGAAAAACAATCGTCTGAAACAGAGTCCGGGAAGTCAAAATATTGAAGTTCTAAAATCTGCAATTTTTCAGGGTTTTTTCCGTGGACGGCGGCACAATTTTTTATTTCATTTCTGTAGCAGTTGAAGGCCGAATTTGCCCAAACAAATTACATATCTGAGTTCCTCTCACAATTTCACCCAATTTCAAAAACAAATCAGCCAAAACAAAGTTCTTGAAGTGAAGTTATGAGCATTTTAAATTAAACAATTTTTTTAGGGTTTTTCTAGAAAAAAGTCGTGATTTTATGCCATAACTTATTGTTCTATTCTTTGAGTTTTTTCATGAAGGTTGTGGGACTGAAGAGTTCATAGGGTGATCATATGGATATTTTCTCTCAAAACCTCAAAGAAATTCTACAAATTACTGAAGCATTCAAATCCCAATTCTATGACACATTGGATGCTAGATTGCATGACCTTGCAGATGGCCTCAATGATAGTTTTCGTAGTATTCAGGATTCATTGGATAGCATGCAAAAGAGATTTCTTATGGCAGACATCAGGGATGAATATAATCAAGAAATATATTCTTTGTATGATTTTGAGGCCGATTGTGATGATTGGTGTATGGATAGTTGTCATTTATGGGATGACAACCACTTTCATATTTTATTTGATGACTCTAATCCACCTTCTATAGAGAACATCAATGCCCCACATCAAGAGCTAGTTACCAGCATCCAACCTGCATATTCTAAAATGGTATTGTTCCTTCCATATTCATCCTTGATCATCTCCCACTATGTGGATGAATATTCTTATTTGGATCCACATGATAGGTGTCAGTATCGGGAGCATCATTTTCAGTTGATTATTGGGTGTCAATATCTTCCATGTGGGGTTCACATGAGAAATTGGACATGGGACCCTGGTTTACAATGGAGGTTGGACTACTTCAGCATGGTGGCTACCATTTCTCAATGGGACCCTGGTTCTCTAGTCTACTTCAGCACTATGGTCCACACTTATCCATGGGACCCTGTTATATGGTTGTACATCAAGCATTGAGGACAACACTTTCATAAGGGGAATGGAATGTAAGGTAACTAGAGAGGTAGTGGCGGGGCCCAGAGGTCCCATAGTGATAATAGTGGAGGCCATTCAATGTAAGGTGGACTAGGTACACTATATTATTAAATAAGGCTCACTATGGTAGTTAGATATAATAAATGGGTAGTTAGATATAATAAATGTAAGAGGACTTCTTAGAAGGTTCTACTTCAGGAAGATTCCTCCTCTAGAATGTTCTTAGGTGATGGTAGCATTATATAAAGGGGTTCAAGCAATGTAATGGGACATGAAGAGAAGTATTGTATTTGGAACGGTAGCTCAATAAGAGAATGCCCCCTCGAAGAGGCAAGTGAACAAGAGAGGATCCCTTCCATAATAGGATCCATTGTATGGTGTTGTCCTACCTCAAGGGTTTGGTAATAATATAGTGTGGTTTCTTCTATCTTTCTTTGTGGATCTATTGTGTATTCAATATTTGTAGGGATTATATTTGTATATCTATTCAGGTCCTAAACAAGGTCAATGTTAGGAAACATCTTCTCAATGTCAGCTTCGAGCTCCATATCTTCGAGGGAGAATATATTGATGTCATTTTTTTTGTGATTCTCTTCTTCCTCTTGTACAATATTATTCCTCTTCTTCCTCAAAGGAATTTTATGGGAGATTTCAATTTTTTTTGGAGGGGGGTTGTTGTCTCCTCCTCCGCTTGAACTACTCTTGGTTACGTTTTTAGATGGGTGGGCCAATGGAGCATTGATCCAAGGTGTTGTAGTATTGGGAGTAATAGTTGTGGACTGGGCACTCTTCTCGTTGGGACCTTTTCCTCTCTATTTGTACAATTCATTTGTAATGAGTAATGTCTCTAAGTCTCCAGCAGTGTGATGTAGGAGAAACTCAAGCGAGCCAGTGCGGAGACAACGGACAGCTGGAAAAGTGCCCAGCACAAATTTTGAAATCACCTTGAAGTTATTGCGCGATCTTAAATGAAACATCAAGTGGAAGTTCACTTGTATAATGTAAACGGACCTTGAGAGATTTGGTCTCGTCCTTAGTAGGTAGAAGGAATTTATAGTAGTTAATGCAAGTAGGTAGAATTGAATGTGTAGATTAGACAGTTTTAGAGCGCAAGAGGGAAACATGATATAGACACTCTCATTGTGTATTGTAACATAGGGAGCATGATTATGAGAGCGTGAAGAGCATAGAAGAGAAGCAGAGAGATGTGTAGTAGACTCCATGTATAGAAGTTCTGAATTAATACAAGAAAGTTGTGATTCAGGCTCATGGTGTCCATACATTCTCAGTGTATGCATCTTTGAATGTTATGCTCATGAATGTTTTTACTCTTTCTATCACGCAATTGCTTTTATGCTATGTATGAATGATTTCTTGTTGAATGTTTGAAATCTGAGAGGAAAGGGAAAGGGAATGAGTTTCTATTGTTTCTCTATATGAGTAAGAGTTCCTGCAAGGAGTGCAGTTGAATTGTCTGCAAGGAGTGCGTTGACAAGGTGTTTAGAGGTTTGTCTCTGAAAACTCAGGAGAGAAAGATTTTGTTCTCATTTCCACAGAAGTGCAGTGGGAACAAGATCCATGAAAGGAGTGCACAGGCTGAGTGAAGTCTCAAGGTTGTAGATCTGAGTGAAGTATTGAGGGACTGTTGCTGCAGGTGTGCGCAGAGTCGAAGGATTTCAACACTTGGAAGTGCTTGAAAGTCTGCCGCAAGGAGTGCGTGCAAGAGTTTACTGAACCTTCAAAGGAGTCGAAGGAAGGCATAGCGATGCTGGACCATAGAAGGATGAGTTCTCAGAGAAAGGAAATACGGTCAGAATTCTCTGAAGAGAATTCGCGAAGTCCCGTGGGCCGTTAGATCTCACAAAGGAGTAGGGGAGATACGGTGAGTATTCCCGAAAGGTTCTAAGCTCAGGAGGAGTAGGACCATAGATTCAAGCCATAAGGGTTGTTGGATTTACACGTGGGTTTCTATATTGGGTTTTCGTGGATTGAAGTCCCGTAAACTTTGCAACGGGAATCGCGAAATCATGAAACACGAAGTCCCGAAAAGATGAAAGGATTTGTGTGGGCTGTTGAGTCCATTTTTGTGCTTCTACAAACCATACTTTTGCCTCTTTATTTATCCATTTTTCCTTCATTTTATTTCACATTTCCCATAAAACAGCCTATCCAAGGTATATTTTTCATCCTTTAACTTCAGAATTGAATTTTCTAAATTTTTGCATTAAAATTGGAAATTTAGCAGAAATTACAGGATTTGACCAAATCTCGTAAAAGCTCCGTCGTTTGTATACTTGCAGGACACCTGGGCGAAATACAACACTTGGGTCGTGTTCCCAGATGTACAAGGATGGTGAATAAGCTATCATATTCGAAATCTGAGACTGCTAGATGCCCGGTCAACGCTGGTCAAACAAGGCCACTTCAGCAGAAATTGCCCTGTTTTAGCATTAAATCTTGGACAGTTTTTTATTTCGTGGGATTTTGACCATGTTTTGAGGATCTAGAGGAGGCATTCGACCCTCCTAGGATATTTTGGATCTACTTATGATATTTAGGAGACATTTTAGCATTTATGGTTTTTAAACT
>SNQJ01S0030028.1:2350-16115 GCA_010110895.2 Picea sitchensis
TTGAGTTTCCCGCCATTCGATCACCCATCTATGAACAACCGTGACATAAAACTAATGGGCGTCGGGCTCTTCTCCTGATAGCAATCCGGGAGTGACTTCCATCGCCAACAAGTTCGTACACTGGAATTTGAGCTTACAGAACAATCCATTTCTACCTCTACAAAGATACCAGTTCAGGGAGAAAGATGGTTGAAGTCCATGTCTCTAAAGTATGAATTTTATAAGGATTTCTTAAAGCCTGAATATCAAAAAGATAGCATATCCAAGGGAGTGCCTAGAAATCATATGTTGGAGTATTTTGATAAGATGCTCAAAGTCATTCATAGGTATTTTACTTGTGGAGGTAGGTTTAATATGGTCTATCAATACCATATTAAACTATCGATGCATTTTACTGGAAAAGAGCCCTTGAATCTACCCTTCTATCTGCTTAGAATCCTTGGGAAGATGTCAGATAAAGTTCAAGCCAAGTCCAAGCAGTTGGATACCATCATTTTCCATTCTGGTCTGATCAAGATGCTAGTGTTAGAAGAACTGAAAAAATACTAATAGTGATTGGGATGCTTTCCTAGTTGCATCAAGCTTTCAACCAGATATTGTCAATACAAAGGTTTTAAGGCTTCTTGCACACTTTTGGTATTAATTGCTATGTTTTGAAGGAAAAATGGCATCTACAGGAAAGTTCGCAACGCATCCTTCTGAAGACGTTGCAAACTTCTAAAACTGGAACAGTTTGCACCGCACTCGCTGCAAACTTGACAGTTAATTGGAATTCGAGTTGTAGGAGGGTTGCCACCTATCAGAAGAGGTTCGAGTAACTCCTCAAAGATCAGTTAAACATCAAGGGACACTTTTTCTCAAGATCCGGCTCCATAAAATCTTCATGCAATGAGTTGGTTGTCGTTGTATTTATTACTGCCAACAACCTCTTGAAATCTAGCAGATTGTTAGATGTCAGTTTATTTGTCTGCTTCCATGCCTCTCCCAAGTGTAGAATCCAATGTAGGATTTAGGAAGCAATTCCTAGAGGGACTTTTGATGATTTTTGTTATTTAAGATGTAATCTAACTCCATAGAGGGGTTCGAGTGGTTTTTTGTGAGACTCGTATTATTATTTCAGACATTAAAAGCTTTCCATATGATGTATGTACATATTTAAGTCTCTTGAATGGTTAATGATCAGCTTTTCTTCTACTATTGCATGTTATCCTCCTCTCTTGTTTTGATGTTGTCTAATGGTAAATGATTTATCTTTAGTGCTTGTTTCTATGGAATTACAGTGACTGATTTATTGTCTTTTGTTGATGCAAGTGTTGTCAAAACATGTCTTCTTGTTAACCTGGAGGTTCCTTGCTAGTGAGATTTCCTCCTTATGTGTGCTAGAGTGCCTAAAGTATTTTGGTTCATATATTCACATTTTTTTCTTCATTCTTCCATCTTTTCTCTGTTATCATGTAAAATGATTAGATATTGTTCAAGCCTTGCTCGCTGAAGTATGATGTATGAAGATTTTGTGTTGACACTTTGATTTGAGTTTCTCATCCATTTATTATACCTAAAACTAAAAATCTTATCTCTTACATGCTATAAAATCCGATGGGTATTAGGTTCACACCTATAGCAGTCTAGGTGAGACTTCTAGTGCTAACATTTTTTGCATCGTTGTCAGGGAGGAGAAATTGAAGATCTCTTCATGGGATATACGACAAGGATATTATTGGTTTTGATGGTGTACAGAAACCAGTAACAGAAGTTGACTACATAGTACACTTGGCGACTCTAGATTCAGTTGTCGCTCCTAAGAGAAGAAGAACAAGAGATAATCCACATTCACCTCTGGCCACACCTGTTCCAGACCCAAAGAAAATCATAAATAAGGGAAAGGATTTGCAAGGAGCCTCATCTTCTAAATCTGCAGGTAATACTGGGAACCTATCTAATTATGTATTTCATACACCAGTTGTTGTTTCTAAATCTATTCATTTACCTGAGGTTCAAACCCCTATAAAAGTCCAGCTAGAAGGTCATCCTCTTAAACATACACATCTTTCTCCTGATTTGAAAGAAAAGAACCTTGAAAGGTTTGATTTCCTTGCATCACCTAAAGTTGTTAAATGGTTCAAACTTGAAAGTTTAGAATATTTCCCAGCTTTGGGATCTCCAAATACTAATTTACTCAAGACCATTAAAACTAAAGAAAAAAGAATTGCCTTCCCTAAGAAGACCTCAACAGAAACATTAAAGACTGGCCTAATCCATGTCAAGTTTGATTCTTCTAAAGTCTTGAAAGATAATCTTTTTACTGAAATTATTTTTCCTCTTTCTAGATTAGAAGAAGAAAGCTTTGAGACTTCTGAAATTTCATTACTTGCTAAGTCTAAAAAAGAATGTCTTTGAAAAAGTTGATAAATGGTTAGAGTGGGTGGAATGGGAATCCCCTTTTCTCGATGTTTTAAATGTTGATTGGCATAAAAAGTTTCAAGCTGAAACATAAGAAGTTATGTCCTCTGCTCAAAATCCAGTAGGAGGATCACCAAAGTCACAAACCACTTCTCCTCATCCTACTCTACCTTCTAGTTCTTTTGTTGTAGCCTCATTTACAACTCCTAAGAGCTAGACATCTCCTTCTCCTAATATGGCAGGAGTGAATCCACCTCTAAACAGAATGGATGGCATTGTGGCTGCTAGGTATGCACCATTAGTGATTCCTCAACCCATGAATGCTCTCCCAGTTGGAGATTACCTTAAGTACATGCCCAAATTTACTGGAGAAGAAGATATTACTACATAAGAACATCTTGTTTCCTTTTACAATTATGCAGATAACCTGAACATTGAAAATCAATATGTCTAGATGAGATTCTTTGTGCAAAGCCTAGATGGGGAAGCCCAAAACCGGTTTAGAAGTTTACTCCCAGGATCAATAGTTGGAATTGAGGCCCCAGATGATGTTTTCTTAAGGCATTGGGGTGACAAGAAATATTTTTTGTATTATATTACAGAATTTGGAGCTCTCAAAAGGAAAGAGGGTGAATCTATGTTTGAATTTTCTAAAAGGTTCAACAAAATGTACAATACGATTCCTACTGAGATTAAGCCCACTGAGACTTCTGCAAAAATAACTTATGTAAGTGCCTTTGACCTAGAGTTTTGTCTATTGTTGAGAGAAAAAAGGTCTGCAACATTGGCTCATATACAAGATGTTTCCCTGGAAGTGGAATCAAATATACTAGCATCAGATAAGTTGAGGGGCATATTTGATTGGGAGAGGAGAAAACAGAAAACAAAAGCTTCTCCTTCATATGCTTCAGGTACAGATCCAATGGTTGATGAGTCGACCAAGTTGGTAAATTCATTATCTACAGAGATGGAAAGGTTAAATATTGAAGGGATACACGCCAATAGAAATCCTGAAGACTTTGGAAACATAAACCAGTTTAGACAGCAAAATAATCCACCTCAAATTTTGTAGAGAGACCGTAGGAACAATGAAGATCAAAGAGTTCAAGCCCCTTTCCAGAATAATCTATTTGATGAATAAAATGAAGCAAAAGAGGTGGAAAGAGTAGAACCAAAAATTCATTATGTTACAGATAAACCTGCCTCACCTCATCTTACTCAAAGTGAGTATGATGAATACTTGATGTGTAACCAAATAGATGAATTGGCTCAAGAAGATCAGGTTTACCAAACAGAAGGTCGAAAAAAACATAACTTGAGATCAAAACAAAATGATAAGAAGAAAACTACATCCCCTTAGTCCGAAAAGATAGATGTTCCTGTGAAAGGAGCCCCTGCCAAAGAAATAGAAGGAAAAAATAAACAACCACTGATAAAAGCTCTTGCACATGAAGTGAAAGATGATGAAAAATCTCTGTCTAATTTCAATTTTGAGCATGAAATTCAAAAAAATTAAGATTCATGTTCCCTTGCTTGAGCTAGTAAAAAATGAAGGGTTCAAAACATCCCTTTTGAAGGATTTGCATCCCACATCTCATCCATCTCCTTCAGATTCCATCAATCTACAAGATGAGAAGCTTGCAGATGTATTGGGGCCCATGGTGGAAGGTAGAGATGATTCTTCTCCTCCATTTTACACTTCTTTGAATGTGCATGACAATATCTTACACAATTGTCTTATGGATTATGGTGCATCCCATAATCTGATGCCTAAGGATATCATGGATGAATTAGGCTTGGAAATCACTAAAACGTATCATGACTTGCACTCTTTTGACTCAAGGAAAGTAAAATGTCTTGGGGTTATTAAAGATATAGTTGTCACACTTTTCCAACTGCCTATGAAAAAAATGGTCATGGACATTGTAGTTGAATATGTACCCTTCAAATTTGGGATGTTGTTGTCTAGATCATGGATCAAGAGGTTAGGAGGAACTTTACAAATGGATCTTTCTTATGCTACAATAACAATCTTTGGGGGTGAGCACATGAGATTGTATAGAGAATCTCAATTTGCATATATCAGTAGTGATGAGAACAAACCAACAAACCATCCCATATATGTTGTTGATATTGATTTGGGGTCTAATATTCTTCATCTTATTGATTCCCCTCAACCACCTTTAGATATAAAAAATCAGTAATCAACAATATGTGAAATAACTAGACAAGGTGTTCAGTTGTGGAAGATGTATTTTGACAGTGCATATTCTAAAGATGGGGTTGGTGCGGGAACATTCTTCATATCTCCCTCCAAAGAAGTCATAACCTTGTCATTTAAACTTGAGTTTGAGGTGACAAATAATATTGCAGAATATGAGGCTGTAATTCTGGGGCTCAGGGCTGCAAGGGACATGAAAATTCAGGATCTAACAGTATTTGGTGATGTTGAGCCAATTGTGCAGCAAGTAAAAAATATATCAAAGTAAGCATGTTAGGTTAAGGGCCTACATAAACGACGTTTTGGATATGGTAGAAAACTTCTTCTCAACATTTAACATTTCTTACATTCCTAGGTGTGCTAATTCAATAGTTGATTCATTAGTTGTTTTTGCAAGTAATTTCAAAGTTCCCATGCCTTCCAAGATCAAATATGACGTTGAGATAAAATACAGACCTACCATTCCTGACAATGTCAAGCACTGGAAGGTCTTTGAAGATGATGAAGAATTAAAGAGTTTTTTGGAGACGGTGGATAAATTTTATGCCCTGCATATTGACCAAGATTCAGATGATGGTCAGAATCTGCATGCTGATAAATTTATGAACAAAATTGCAGATCATAAAATTATTCAATTGCCCAGTAATCACATTCCTAAGGGGATGGTTCCTTTAGAGAGGCTCTTTGATAATAATGATGTCGATGTTAAAATGAGCAGTTCTAAAGAAAATGCAGACCTGATAGACTGTAATTTAGGCACTGAAGAAGAGCCCAAATATGTAAAATTGTCCAAAAGTTTATCAGAAAATCAGAGGGATGAATATGTCAAATCGTTGAAAGAATTTTCTGATGTGTTTGCATGGAAGTATGAAGACTTGACGACTTATGATACCAACATCATTGAGCATATGATACCTTTAAAATATGACACTAATACATTCAAACAAAATCTCAGGCAGATTAATCCAATGTTATTTCCTATTATGGAGAAAGAGGTTAAGAAGTTGTTTGGTGCTCAAATCATTATACCTTTGAGGTATTTTGATTGGGTAGCTGATTTGGTCCATGTTAGAAAGAAGAATGGTGAGATCAAGCTTTGTGTTGATTTCAGGAATCTAAATAGGTGTTCCAGAAAGGACAACTACCCTTTGCCCAATATGGAACACATTTTGCAAAGGGTGCAGGCTCAATGAGGATTTCAATGATTGATGGGTTTTCAGAATACAATCAGATTTATGTGTTTCCAGAGGACATAGAGAAGAAAACATTTACCACTCCCTAGGGTACATTCATGTATGCCAAGATTCCATTAGTTCTTATGAATGTAGGGGCAGCTTTCCAACATGCAATGGAGATTGCTTTTATTGGGGAGAAAGATAAGTTTGTGGTTATCTATCTGGATGATATTACAATGTTTTCCAAGTTTGATCAAGAGCATTGCCAACATCTGCGAAAAGTGTTTTTGAAGTGCAGAAAGTATGGTATGTCCCTAAATCCACAAAAATCTATTTTTTCCATGAAGGAGGGTAAGTTGCTAGGACACATTGTCTCAACTGAGGGTGTGAAGATTGACCCTAATAGGGTAGAGGCTATAAAAAATCTTTCTGTTCCTAGGTCTAAGAAATAAATTCAGTCCTTCTTAGGTAAAATAAACTTTTTGAGGAGGTTTATATCTAACTTTGTTGAGTTAGTGAAATTTATCACTGCCATGTTGAGAAAAGGCAATGAAGTCAAGTGAACACCAGAAGCTAGGAGTTCTTTTGAGCAAATAAGAAAGCATCGGTTGATGCCCCTGTTCTGATAAGTCATGGTTACTCAAATGAATTTCTGGTTTTTTCCTTTGCCTCTAATGATACACTAGTTGTTGTTCTTCTTCAGAAGAATTCATATGATAGGAAGCAACCTATTTCCTTCTTCAGTGGGGCTTTAAGAGATGTTGAATTTAGTTATGATATAATGGAAAATAAAGCTTATGCTTTAGTCAAAGCTCTTAAGTCTTTCAGGGTGTATGTTCTTCACTCAAAAATCATTGCTTATGTTCCCTCGAGTTCTGTTAAGGAAATTTTGATTCCACCTTATATTGATGGGAAAAGAAGCAAGTGGATTGCTAATATTTTAGAGTTTGAGCTGGAGGAGAAGCCCACCAAGATGATAAAAGGTTAGGGATCAGCTAGGTTTCTAGCTGAATCAAATTGTAAAGCATTGGGAGTAAATTTCATGGGCACTAACTCTGTAAATAAACAGTATGAAATTCAGAACAACAACCTGCAAATTAACTCAAAGTTGGTAGAATGTAGCTGGTACAAAGATGTCATCTATTTCTTGCAAAATTTGTAGCCACCTGTTGGACTTAAGAAGGCTAAGATATGATCTCTGAAACTCAAGGTAGTCAAGTATTGCATTGTTGATCAGGGGTTATATTGAAGGATCCTTCTAGGATTCTATTAATATGTTTATATCCTGAGGAGGCAAAGAAAAGTATGATTGAATTTCATGGGATTTTATGTGGACGTCATCACTTGTGGAGAACCAAAACATACAAGATACTTCGAGCTGGGTATTTCTGGCCTAACTTATTCACTGATGTGTGTGCAAAGATTATAACACGTGACAAATGCCAAAGATTCTCAGGTAAACAACAACTCAAGTCTTTTCCTCTTAAACCAATTTTGGTATCTGGTCCTTTCCAGCTGTGGGGATTAGATTTTATTGGAGAAATTCATCCATCCTCTAGTGGTTAGCACCATTGGATTCTGACTGCTACTGATTACTTTACCAGATGGATAAAATCCATTCCCACCAAGTGCAACACACAAAGTAATCATTGGTTTCTTAGAAGATATTCTGTCAAGATTTGGTTTCCTAAATAAAATTGTTGGTGATAATGCAACACCCTTCAAAGTTGAGCCCCTGGTGAAGTTTTGTGAAAAAATTGGCATTCATCTCATCCATTCCACTCCATATTATCCTCGGGGTAATAGCTTAGTAGAGTCCTCCAACAAAATATTAGTGAATATCATCAAAGAGTTGTTGGAAGAAAACAAAAAAGTCATGGGATTCTAAGTTGAATCTCGCCCTCTGGGCAGACAGAGTAACAACTAAGAGGTCAATTGGTACAACACCATTCCAACTAGTTTATGGAACATAAGTTGTTTTCCTTGCACAATTAGCTTTACCTGTGGCAAAATTTCTTCAAGATCAAGAAGGGGAGCCAAATGACATGGTCAGAAGGATGCATCAACTTGTGGAAGTGCAACAAACTAGAGAGCAACTGTTGAACATAGTACATAATCATCAACATAAAATTAAAGAAGTTTTTGACAAGAAGGTAAAGAAGGAATATTTTCATCTTGGAGACTTGGTGATCAAGTGGGATGCTCAAAGATAGGAAAAAATACTGGTGTGTTTAGTTAGTTTTTGTTTCTTTTTAAAAAAATGACTCCATGCCCAATGGATAAGGCACTGGAACTATAATGTTCTTGGAGCCTCACAATGAGGTCTCCATCCCCTGTGGAGCCAGATGTTAACACATAGGATGTACAAGAGTATAGGATGTATTTGGTACACTGGAATTTGAGGTTACAAAACATTCCATTTCTACAGTTATAGAGATACCAATTCAGGAAGAAAGATGGTTCAAGGCCATGTCTCTAAAGTCTGAATTTTCTAAGGATTTCTTAAAGCCTGAATATCAAGAAGATAACCTATCCAAGGGAGTGGCTAGAAATCATATGCTGGAGTATTTTGATAAGATGCTCAAAGTCATTCAAAGGTATTTTACTTGTGAAGGTAGGTTTAATATGGTCTATCAATACCATATTAAACTATTGACGCATTTTACTGGAAAAGAGCCCTTGAATCTACCCTTTTATATTCTCAGAAGCCTTGGGAAGATGTCAGATAAAGTTCAAGCCAAGTCCAAGTAGTTGGATACCAACATTTTCCATTTTGGTATGATCAAGATGCTATTGTTAGAATAACTAAAAAAGACTAATAGTGATTGGGATGCTTTCCTATTTGCATCAGGCTTTCAGCCATATGTTGTAAATACACCACAAACAAAAAGAGAGACACCTAGCTCTGTTGAAAATATTGTGCACACAGAGTCCAGTCGAAGGAGGAAGATGGTTAAAAAGGATAAGTCATCTCAGTCAACTGATAAGATAGTTGAAGTCCCTTCAAAACCTCTTGAGGAAGAAACTTCTCCTATGGCAGAGTGTTCACCTATGGAGGCATCCTCTAGCAAAGAAAGGAATCTAAAGGGAAAGAAACTTGTTTTTTCCTCACCTATTGTTCCAGAATCGGTTATGCCTAAAAGACCATTCACCAGATCAACAACAAAGCAACATGTCTCTATGTAAGAGGGTGCATCCAAAGCACCAACTCAACAAACATTCAAAACCAAGCCTCTTAAAGAGCCAATAGAAACTATTGAGACCAAGTCTCATTCTAATGAAAGGGATCCCACTTTCAAAAGGCCCAGGAGGCAGCTGAAAGGTGTAAGGCATGAGAATGAACAATTGAAAAAGGAAAATCTACATGTTAGGATTTAGCTAAAGAAAACTATAGATATGGGTGAAGAAACTGTTAGAAAGGAAAAACATTGGGTTAAGATATCCTTATCTCTGCATAGGCAAATGAAGAATGTGTACAAGCAGAATAGAGCTTATCAAGCTAAAAACAAGAAGTTGAAGGAGGAAGTGCAGTAGTTGAAGGAACATATTGCAAAAAAGAACCTGGACATGTTGGCTCAACTAGCCACTAGGAGACGAAGATGAAGCAATATATCTGCATCAATATAATCATTTTTTCTATGGTGTCTTATATTTGCAGGCTTATAACCCTAAGGCGTATTTTTGTCTCATGTCTCTATAATTATGCCCATATGCTATTTTTTGCAAATCACTTTCATCATTTAGAGGTTGTAGTTGGCATTAGCAAAGGTTTTAAGGCTTCCTGCACAATTTTGGCATCATTTGCTATGTTTTGAAGGCAAAGTAACATCTATAGGAAAGTTCACAACGCATCTTGTTGAAGGCGTTGCAAACTGCTAAAATTGGAACAGTTTGCAGCGCACTCGCTGCGAACTTGACAATTAATTGGAATTCGAACTATAGGAGAGATGCCACATGTTAGAAGAGGTTCAAGTAAATCCTCAGAGATCAGTTAAACATCAAGGGGCACTTGTGCCCAAGATCCAACTCCAACAAATATTCATGCAATGAGTTGGTTGCAGTTGTATTTATTACTGCCAATAGCCTCCTGGAATCTAGCAGATTGTTAGATGTTGGTTTGTTTGTTTGTTGCCGCACCTCTCCCAGGTGTAGAATCCAATGTAGGAGTTAGGAGGTGAGTCCTAGAGGGACTTTTGATGTTTTTTGCTATCTAATATGTAATCTAACTCCATAGAGGGGTTCGAGTGTTTTTTTGTGAGACTCATATTATTATTTCATACTGTAAAAGCTTTCCAGATGATGTATGTACATATTTAAGACTCTTGAATGGTTAATGATCAACTTTTCTTCTACTATTACATGTTATCCTTCTCTCTTGTTTTGATGTTGTCTAATGGTAAATTATTTATCTTTAGTGTTTTTTTTTTATGGAATTACAATGATTGATTTATTGTCTTTTGTTGATGCAAGTGTTGTCAAAACATATCATCTTGTTAACCTGGAGGTTCCTTGTTAGGGAGATTTCCTCTATATGTGTGCCAAAGTGCCTGAAGTATTTTGGTTCATATATTCACATTTTCTTCTTCATTCTTCCATATTTTCACTTTTATCATGTAAATTGATCACAAATTGTTCAAGCCTTGCTTGTTGAAGTATGTTGTATGCAGCTTTTGTGTTGATACTTTGAGCTGAGTTTCTCATTCATTCGTTACACCTAAAACTAAAAGTATTATATTTTACATACTATGAAATCTGATGGTTATTAGGCTCGCACCTATAGCAGTTTAGGTGAGACTTCTAGTGCGAACACCTCATGCGTTGGTATACATTTGAGTTTTTAGATAGATCAACAAAAACATGTATTTGTTTTTAAGGCTTAGGATTTAATTCCTATATAGTTTATGGATCACAAACTCTCCAATGGGTTTGACCAAGTAATATGGGAAAGGCTAGTATTAAATATGCAAGTCGAGGAATTCTACCATGATTAGATAGTATAACTAAGGTGACTTGTTAGTTGAAAGCCTTATACCTGGTGAAATAAGACTAGTGGGGTATTTGGATAAATCCAAGGGCCACAATTGATGACCTAAATATGCACATTAGAATCCAACAAAAAAGAGAGACCCTTGTTAAGGTTCTAGATGTTTTGGATGTGCTAAACATGTGGCTCCCATGATTCCTTAATTGATGCTCTTATCATATTTTCAAAAGAGTCCATAATCACATATTGTCCAACCAAAGCTTGACGAGTTATATTAACACATTGCTATTTTCATTTAAAATTTTGGAAACTGTAAGAGACTTGGTTTCATAATCATATTCATTCCCTTATGTATCTTCCATGATGAATTCCTCACTTTCTTTGGAGATGCCATATTACCCTTTAGTTTTGCAACATTCTTGCAGTTTCTACATTTATGGGCATGAGCGATTAAGGGTATTTTTCCCAACCAACATGAGATCGATGACGATAAAGGACAAACAATAAACAATGATAGTGATTACAAGCATGTGGAAAAAGCAACAACACAATCCTTGATCTCCACATCCTTTTTGGTTCATTGAAGTATTGTTGTTTTTTCATGGTTATTTTGTGGCTATTTTGGGATCGATATTTAAATATTTTTATTCCACTAGGACATATCTCAAGATTTTTTCTTTGAATTTCAATTTAGTGTGATCCAGGTGGATATTGGTGGCCACCCACCTATTCAAAAGGGCTCCTCTTGTCCATTTTTGTTCAACACGTTCTTTTGTACTTCTTTGTAATTGTGGGTTCTACACTTCTGGGGTTGTTTGAAGCCCCACACATCCTCCAGGTGGATACTGGTGGCCTCTTGCCTAATCCAACTGGCTTATTTTGTATGTTTTCATGTCAACACATCTTGTTGTACTTCCAGGGCCGTTTTGGGGCCCTAAACATTGTTTTTTTGACCTGCCACAATCAAAGTGTAGACAAAGTCAAAGTTTGACAACAAAATGTGTAGCTCTCTGAAAGACCTTTCCAATGGGCTATCACGTGCCTAAAATGGAGGTTGTATGCAAAAGTTGGACCTTGGGAAGTTGAGGTACCAACTTACCCATAGGGGCCCACATGACTTTTGGTGTTTCACCTTCTAGGGTTAGGTTTTTGGATGTCTAGGGTTTTGGAATTCATGAGTAATATAAAAAAGGCCTATGGAGCCTCATTTTAATCCATTCTGGTCAGACAGATGCACGTAGCAGCCACATCTCTTCTCAAAGATAGCTACCACCATTCGAGCAAGTGTTTCAATTCTGCAATTTTACAGTTTCAACCTATTTCATTATTCAATAGAAGCTATTGTTCACTAGATATCCGTGTTATTCTTCATATCTCTGTGTTTATTGTATTCAGTCTGTTAATCTATTCGTTCCGCTCCTAAATATGAATCATAGTGTTTGTTATCATTTTGTTAAATCACTTTTAAATTCAACATAAAAAAACCCTAAACTTGACATAAATTTCTAGATGCTCTACAAGGGATTGTAGGACAATGGTTTCTCAATCAATCTTGAATATTGCAATATGAAGACCAAGAAAGGTCCTATCCTCTTCCCATGACTAAAAAACAACCTAAATTAGAGGAATGAACGAAATTTAGCCAAGGCTTATGAGAGCTAACACCCAAAGGAAGCTATAGAGTCCATAACTCAGACAAAATTCTTAGGCAAGGTGGAGAAGGAAATGGTTAAATATGCAAACCTCAACACATCCTTACCTCTCTCATGTTGGCATGTGACTCAATGTCAATAAGAGCATTGAAACTCAAGTAGAAACCTTGCAAGTGTTGTTATTAGAGACCTTTTAGATGATAACATTAAGAAGCATGATGGATCTCTCCAATATCTTGGAGGCACTCCTCGAGGCCGTTCCCCATGTCAAAGACTGGTGGGATACTTACTGTGAGAAAAGGGTCGTGGAGGAATCTGCAATGATTGTGGTGCCCCCTACATGGGATTCCTACTGGGATTCCATTGAAGAACAATAGTACCCTGCTGGAAGCTACGAGGACCAGTACACCAGATGGACCACCCTACGTCAAGAAAGGGACCAGACAGTACCAGATTTCACCAATATTTTCCATACCCTACGCACCAAATTGGGTATCAAAGACTCTGAGCATCATCTCGTGCTCAAATACTGTGGTTGTTTGCATAGATACATTCAAATAGAAATGGGGTTTTTGGACATCGCCTCATTGGGCACGGCTTATAGATACACTGTCAAGATCGAGCATAAATTTAAGCAGAAAAGGCAAGAGTTTGGATATGAAAACCCCTCACAACCGAACTAGGGCAAAGGAAGCCCCAACCCACACAGCAAGGGACCAAGTCAAGATGTTCGCCCTCAGACAACCAGTCCAAGCCACAACACAAGAAGGGAAATGAGAAGATGAAGAAGGACATGAGAAAATGGTGTGAGTACCATAAATTCCCTTGGCACAACACCGAAGAATGTTGCTCCAAGCAGTCCCTCATGGTCGAACTGAAGGCTTCCGAGTCAGAGGTCGATTCTGATTCTGAATCAAATCCTGAAGGAGGGAAGCATATTATCGATGTTGAACCCAGTGCCATTGTCGCTACCACCAAAGTCTGGCCAAGCAAACCAGAAGAACCGGAGGAAGGGGAATGACTCTTTCACTCGCAGATGTGGGTAATGGGCTCTCCGCTTCATTTCATTGTCGATAGCGGTAGTCAGAAGAACTTGATTTTAGTAGAGGTTGTCAAGCGACTAGACCTTCCAATGACACCGCACCCGCAACCCTACACCATCGACTGGCTTCGCTAAGGAAGAGATCTTCGTGCCAGCCAACAATGTCATCTGCTCTATGGCATCAAGCCTTTCAAAGATGAGGTACTGTGTGATATTTCTCCCATTGAAGTTTGTGATGTTATTTTAGGACAACCATATTTGTGGAAGCGTCATGTTGTGTATGAGTCTAGA